>JARHVA010002256.1:0-315000 GCA_037957365.1 Torreya grandis | reverse complement strand
TACTTCTATCACCAGACATTTAGGACCTATCTCTTGAAATAGGAAACAATAATATCCAATAATCATATTCCAATGTAATAGTAATATCTGATACTAGGATCTATAAATTAAAAATATTAACATTCCACCTCTTAGATAATGTTGTCATAATATGAACATCATAATGCACCTTCCCCAATCTGATAACATGCCCTAGTCCATCCTACTCAATAATCAACCAATTTAAATCTTCTAACCCCAACTCTAACAAGGTATATAAATGCCTCCCATTCCTAAAATATTAGATATGAATGTATTTATATAAAAATAAACAATTCAAAATGGAAATTAGTCATAAAATAAATCAAATATTAGTAATCTAAAATGTTAAATTTTAAAACAAACAATTGGGCATTAACATCAGATGCTACTGTCAACTTTAAATGGTAGTGTGTGAAACTTTCATAAAAAAGGGACATTACCATCGAGGGATCAATGGAACCATCCCAAATGTTGATGATAGTGTCCATCAGCTTTTTAAATGACCAAAAATCAAGAAAATTAAAAATTAAAAAACATATCAATGTTCATAATTTTCCCCTTACTAGTTCATCAAGGTCCTGTCCTCCCAAGGTGGCCCTAAGTAACTCCAATCACATCTCACAAATAGATATCATGTGAGGCATATTCAAAATCACTCTAGAGTAATAAAAATTCAAAAGCTATAAGTAAAAATGAAATAAAAAATTTCAAATTATATATATATATATATATCCATTGAATTTTCAAGTGACACGTGTGCCTATAAATGTGGACCAACAATATCTCGAGTAAGGAGTATATCCAATTATAAAACTATGAGTTGTGTTTGGATCCATATAATGAGAAATTTTTCACTGTACCAATTCTATGACCACTTCTTAAAAATTTAAAAACATTAAATTACTCTCTACTCACACCAAGGTTTGAAACCTGTGTACAAAATGTAATATTTTTTTATAAAATATACCAAATTACCAATTATTAACTCATTAAGGCATGATACTAATACAATATTGAATCATATATGATTGATGCATACATAGTATAGTCATTTCATATTTTTATGATGAGGTGAATACCAAATTCTACTCCCCTCACCTCAAAATGGGGCATGTCAGTGGGGGCATGTTAGAAAGGCATGAATCCACACATACACAATTCATAAAATTCACAAAATATGATATAGTTTACATGATTTAGATACACACTTGGTTTATAATCCTATACATTACATTTATTTTTATATAGATTTGGGACAATGTTTCTCATATTTGTGATAGATATTATACATAGTTACATAGGAGAGGTTACATTTTGATAGATACATTATTTTGACATATATTGGAGGCATGTATGCCATGTAAGTTCACCAAGAATTAAAAAATATACATTTTAATTATACTTCAATTCACATCAGACATGATAAAGGACATGAATGAAGCTCATTCCTTCTCTCATTTACCAGTTTGCATTAATTTCTTTCTCCATACTCACCATATTACATATACAAAATATTTTACCAAAATTCACAAATTATTATAGATTACCAAATTACATGCTCAATACATTTACCAAGAAGTGCCATTTTTTACGAGGAAAATTTGTTTTGAGCCTTTATCTATTTATAGTATTTGACTCCCTTGAGTAGTATAGTTGAGATTCAATACCCTTAACAACTTGGTACTACCCTAGTTATTTAGGTTGAGTTGGTTAAAACACTTAACCTTGGATAGACTACCCAATTTATCTTCACCTTTGATTTATGAAGTCAAGTCCTCAATGGCCTTTGCATCACTCTCATTACACTAGGTTGGGGGCACGATCACCTCCCAACCCTCAATTTGAGGAAGTATCTCTAGGATACATCACACTTGACCACTTTTAGACTCATTATTTTCCATGGAAAATAAATGGAGGGGACCTCAATATCCCCTTTATTTCTCCATCCTCCATGGTGGGGAAAACATTATAGGCACATCACTATGCAACATATATATGTGTATTATTTCTCTGTTCTTTCTTTTCTAGAAGTTTGATTATCCCTCATTTTCATATTATATACACTAGTTATATTATAGTTTGATTTTGGTTGTAGGACAAGACATATAGAGTCAATCTAGAGATATCATGAAGCGAAGGTGTGTTTCCACATCCATATATGAACTAATTTTACCTCTAGTAATTTGATTTCAAGCACTTACTAGATTAAAGGGGAGGAAATGTAGATACCCATATTTGGTACAATCTTATTTTATAATTTTATTTTACTAGTTTCATATATATATCCCTTTTGTCAAAAGATTGAGTATTTAGTAGTGTGTTCTTGTTTGGGCCCCTTGGGCTTCATGGAATTTTATTTCTTTGTCTAGTATTTTGTTACTCTTTGTTCATTATATAGTGTTTTGGTCATCTTATGGTGAATATCTATGAGTTTATGATGTTTGTTATGTGTTTTGAGCTCTTAGACACTATTTTTCACCTCAAGGAACTTACATTGAGGCAAGTGTCCAAGGGAAAATGGAAGTATCCTGGCTATCATTTTTTCTATTGTCATAATTTTCAACTTATAACCATTTATGAGGGTTCGTATGTTTTTTATATTATCGACTTTTACCATGCCACTAGGTCTGAATCTAAATTCAAATGTGTCCCTATATATATAAAACTAGGGCATAGTATTACATTACCAATCAAGAATCTCAATTAGAATACACATTATTCATTCAAAAGCTATCAATTACACATTATATTGAATTGCATATTGTTTAAGTCTAAATAATTACAAAGGATCAAATTGAACTTGTATTTCTTATACCAAGGGTTATAATAAGAGAAAGAGTATATAATTGCACCATTACACACACACACACACACACACACACACACACACACACACCTTAGAGGGAAAACTATGTGTGTGTCTAAGGACTCTTTGGAGTATATGGATATGTAGGTAGAACTTAGCAACAACATAGTTTCTATGGTCACTTCAACTCACGTGTTAACCCATTTTATCAATTCACATGTGGTCAAGGACAAATAAGTTAGGGTTATTATAATTAATAGTATTTTGCATGTGATATGATTATTATTGGGAGGTATAGTAGGAAAATAGATCTAAGTGCATCTTCAAAAAAATATACATTAGCTATTGTGTATATTCATATCTGGACACTTCTATTAAGATCAAGACACTTACATCGACATAAGCTTCCAAAGGCTAACACAAGTGTTCAAATAAAAAAATGGTAAAATACTAGAATAAATAGAACACAGGGTTGGATTGCAGCATTGAGATGAACCTGAACCATCTTGATAAACCAAAAAAACATGGTAGATAATATATTATCTTTTTAACCCTTGATCACATTTTTTTTAATTTATTGAACATGCTTGAATAGTTAAATTTCAATAAACTATCATTTATTACCTAGATATAAAATTATGTTGTTATACTCAAATTTTTTATTTCTATAATGTATTTATGTTAAATAATCATTTAGGATAAAACTTAAATTAGGTGAAGATACATATGCCCATTTATCTCACATTCACCATCATTTATTTCAACCATTTATTTTCAATTTGGCTCCATATTCTTTCATATAGCACCATCTTGTGTTAAACTATATTGATGTGTGATGAGATATGAGTGGGCCATATGTATACACCTTATTTTGTATTATTAACCCTTTATTTCTTAGGAATCATTGTTTCATTATTATCCATTAGTGTATATCCTAAGGATTATAAACTAATCAGGGTGGGTCAACTCATGGAAGTTCAAAGATATTCTATCATGAATTATCCATCCTACTACCACCTTCCAAACACCATGAAATTATTGTATCTTGTCCTACTACTTTAATTTCATACCTTATAGCCCTTTTTCCCTTTGTGCAAATTTATTTTATCTTATCATCCCAACCAACAATGTCTTTTAGTGCCCCCATTTTAGATGATATAATTAGCTAGGTAGGCGAGGTATTATTTTATATAAAATTATTTAAATGTCATCATAAGGGATAATAGTGTCATCGAAAGGGTGAGGATTTAGATGAATTGGTGTGAAGGCAAGTTGTGAGGTATATTATTAGGATAATGATCCTGGTGATACACACCATTAGTTTGATTCACCCTAGTTTGCCCCAAACCTTTTTGTTCATTATGATTTTATCTCATGACATCCCTTTCCTTAACCATTTTAAAATTTATAAAATTAGTTTGCCTTTCTATTTTCTTAAATCCATGGAAATTACTATCCTAACTTATCAAGGGAGTAATAAAAATGACATAATTCACCATGGTCTGATTTATCTGTTGTTTCAAAAAGGTGAGCCTCTACTAAGTAAAACCATCTCCCTTACTAAAGAACTTCCTATTGATGCCATTGTGCCCCATAAAAAAGAGGAATCTTCCCCCACCCCCTAGTCCTTCATGCCTTCTACTAGCCTAGACCAAACCCCCCTTAAATGCCTACTAGCCCCTTCACCATCCTCCACCAAAATATGCAAAACCATCTCCACCCCCACTAAGGAGGTAACCAGTCATAAGGGCAACCTAACCCTCTCCTTAGAGGACTATATTGGCTAGCATAATAGAGAACTGACCATTTTTTTGGATAATATTCAGAATTTTGTGATGGCCATATTGGATCTTATCACTGACTAGAATAATTTGAAAGAGGTAACTATGAGACTCAAGAATGACTTGGACATGGTGCTAAAGATGCAAGACACCCCACTAGAAAAGATGATTGAACCAATGGTGATCTTTGAGGATACTCTCATTATCTAGATCACTTCTCATCTTAAAGGGATCCCTTACTCTATTCAAGAAAAGGCCATCCAAACCTCTACTGAAGGCCCCTCAAAATGCACTAAGGACATAATTAATAAGGTACTATTGAAGGAAACTAGTCAGAAGATGGAGTAAGAGACTAAACAAGATAACACTAGATATGAAGAGATATATAATTCTAAATAAGGCTTTGGTTATGGTCTTTTTGTGTTTTAGTTATCATTTTTTTTATCTTTTTATTTTTGGTTATTTCTATGTTCTGGTTCGGCTAAAGGCCTTCAATGAACTATAGTTGATATTTGGCTTATCTTTCATTATATATTGCTTTTGTTTGGATAGTGGTTGAAAGATCCCTATAAAACATGTTTTATTCACCCTATCTAATAAAAAAATGTTAGTTAAAACTTAATTTTAACTTTTAGGGTTTTCATATTTATTTTTAGGGTTATTATTTTCATTTCTTCAAAAAAATACATCTAACTTGATTTGATCACACTCGTAGATAAACCTAAATAAGAATAAGAATAATTATGTCTCAAGATCTTACATGAAGGGAAGACAAGTTAGCATGAGGTCTTTGAATATATATATATCAAGGATAGGAGTTGTACTAGTAAGGTCCACCAAGTCTTTAGAGTTTCAAATTTTTTCTCTACTTAGGTATTGTTCTATACATCTTTACTTTACCTATAAAAATATCTCACACATTATTACAACACAAGGGGAAGATTAATTCCTAACAAGTCAATCCAAGGTAAGTATGCCTAATCTTAATCTTTTTCTTTTGTACTATCATTGGTATTATTAGGTTGTTTGTTTCATGTCTAGTATGTATAGATTGTCACAATTTTCTTAGTTCATTTTTATATTTTACATGATTTTTATTGATATCTCTTCCTTATGTCCAAAGGAATTTTAATTTATATTTGAACCTTTAGATTAATTAAACTCTTACTTCAATGTCTTATGCCACCCTTAGATTAGTTATTACTATTGATTTAGTGTTGAATGAAACCTTTTTTTAATCTCATAGCTCTTACTTCATCATTCAATGACATCTTAGATCTAATTAGGTATTTCACCTATTATCTCATTAGAGAATGTGTGCGTAGATTCCCATTTTATATCCTGTACAAATTATTTTTCATATGACCCTTTTTTATAGCCCTAGATTACTTTATGAATTAGTTTATTGTGTGTGTGTGTGTGTGTGTGTGTGTGTGTGTGTGTGTGTGTGTGTGTGTGTGTGTGTGTGTGTGTGTGTGTGTGTGTGTGTGTGTGTGAGTGTGTGTGTGTGTGTGTGTGAGAGAGAGAGAGAGAGAGAGAGAGAGAGAGAGAGAGAGAGAGAGAGAGAGAGAGAGAGAGAGAGAGAGAGAGAGAGAGAGAGAGAGAGAGAGAGAGAGAGAGAGAGAGAGAGAGAGAGAGAGAGAGAGAGAGAGAGAGAGAGAGCAGGTGATTTGGGAGGTGATATGGTGAGTGACATGGCTTAGAAGTGATGTGGCTTGATGTGGGACATCATACCCCTCCTAGGACCCTTCCCAAAGTGATTGATGACCTAATTTAATTATCATAAGGCCTCCCCCTTGAAATATTGAAGATTTACCCTAAGGGACCATTATTCAAATGTATTTTACATGAAATTAACCTCCAAAATAAGATACCTACCTCTTTAAGACAAAGGGCACCCATTTTTGACTTTGTAACCCAATGGGAAACTCACCAACCCAAATGGGAATCCCCACCCACCTCATTTTGACTAATTCATCCACCACATAGAAAATGATTCCATAAATCTATTATTACTCTTTTAGCATGACTCTTCACAACATATGCTATAAATCCCCCTTCTTTTCTTCACCTAGGGTTACGTTGGAAAGTTGAAAGTTAGTCTTTTGGTTGTTCACATTTTGTTTTAGGTTTGGGGGAATCATCAAGGAGGTTATCACCTTCAGAAGAAAGACCCAAAGCATCAGACTTATATCGAATTTCTACCAAAATTGCTTCAACAACATCAACACCAACATCTTCATCAACATTCATCTTCAAGCTTGGAAGGTAACCTTGGATTTATTTGCTGAAATTTAATTTTTTATCCCTCTTGGCCTATCCTTTCTTGATTTATAAACTCACCCTTTGGTCTTCTTCTTCTCTTGGCCTCCATATCTATTCCCCTTAGCCTCTTCATTTTCCTTTCCCCTTTATCCATTGACCCCTTCTCCTATTTCCCTCTTTACCATCTTCACTCTCTTTATCCCCTTACCCTTTTTCCACCTTAATCATTTGTTGCCTTATCATTTTCAACCTTCACCCCTTAAATATTTTCCATATCAAAAAATTTCCAACCCCAACCAAATCACTCTTTTGACCCTTTCCATTTCACCAAACCAAAAACCAAAAGTTCGCTTTTAACTTGTTTTCAACAATTTTAATTATTCAAACTATTTACTTTAGTTTAATCATTTTAGCAAAGCATTTAGTTTTAATTAATTAAATTTAGGTTATTTTATGTATATAATTTTTGTTTGATATTTTAAATACATGTTTCCTTCATTTTTATCTATCAAACTTAAGTGTTAAAAGAAGGTGGATTGACATCCCTCGAGGAAGCTTTCACTTCTAGGGTCTAGCTTGCACTAGGGAATCCACCCATCTTCTTGTCTAAAAAATAAGTCTCTCTTATTGTTTTCTTATTTGTAGGTCATTCTCCCAAGCCAAAGAGGAGTTCTCACAAGGTCTAGATTCAACACACATGCATTCAATAGTTATTCTTCTACACCCCCTTTATCACTAGGTTCTTTCTTCCCAAAATTAAAAATAAAATAAAAAAATAGAGAGAAACATTTTGGTATGCTTGGTGGGACCTAGTTCCCTTTCTTCCTTAATTTTTTGATCATCAAATGAAATCATTTCCTTTTGGGCTTAAAAATAAACCATTGGCATTCATTGATTGCTTGTTGATTATAGTTCATTTAGTAACTTAAGAGGAAAATTAATCTTATCATAGCATTCACACTTGTTATCACACATGAAATTGAACCACAAAATAATTTACACATTAAAACAATAATTGAGACAAGGATCGACTAGGATTTCATCACCTAGTGGCAAATTTACCCCTCTCAGCTATCCCACTTGGATTTCACCACCAAGGGGAGAACCAACTCAGCTCTTTGGTTGAGTATAAACTTTGTACTTGATATATATTGGCTAAGCACCTGCACTGGCTATGGGATCATGAAGTGAGGGGAGTAAGCCCCAAACACCAAGCCACATACTAAAGTTCAACATAGTTCTTCATTTTGAGAACCTAAACAACCTGAAACTATTCGTAGAATTCTACTTTAGTACCCATTTTACAATCCAACCTTCCTTATCACACTCTTTAAGGCATAAGCCAAAAGTGATTTAAAAGTAATCCTAAAGATAAAATACTCTTCTTAGTGTATGTATTGATTGCTTTAAAATTTTTGGTTTTACTCTTTGTTTGAGGTGTGAGTGTTGCAATAACATTCATTATTTTCTCATATAGTTTCAACTAGACAAGTGAGAAATAAAAACAACCAACCAATACCTTATTCTTCATCTATAGATTATACCTTAGATGTTGAAAAATCTCCTCACGCTTTACCTCACCATTCTCCTCCACCACATTCTCCTTCTAGAATCCCAATCATATCTAAAAGAGACCTAGACTTTAATGCCTTCCTTGAAAATAATCTAGTGGATTTATAACATTACCTCAACACATTATCTCATCTCACCTTATGATACATACCACTTCAACCCAAGCATTAACCCAGGCCTCTTACAATACCCTATCTACCGAACCTCAAACCAGTATTCCAACCCCCAAAAAAAACCTCTTATAACACCTCATGTGGGTTCAAAATTACCATTTATTACCTATACCCCATCCACTAGTACATTATCTTCCATTCTAGCTTCTATCTTCCCTTCAGTTGCAACTAATCCTTCAGTCACAATCCCACTTCAAATCCTAGTGCTCTCCATACCTCAAAACCTTCCCCTAATCAACACTATATTAATTACCCTACCTCAATTTTCCCAATTTCCTCCTACCTCAACCATACCAAACCATCTTTTTCTCAACAAGTACCTCTGACAACTTACCAGTATGTCCCTCACCCACAAGGGTACATGCCTCCCTCCACCCCAGCTTCCATACCAAGTAGTTCTTATGTGAAACCATCTACACCTCTTGGTACCACTTATCAATATGTGGCATATTCAACACCATATGTTACCTATTCATACATTTCCACAAACCAACCCCAACAAAATGTACCTCTTAATTATACAACTTCCCAACCTCAACCTGATCTAATCAAAATGCTAATGGACAAAATGACTAGTTTAGAGTCATCCATCTCCACCTCAATTAATCTTTTATCTTAAGACCAAATTTATAATGAGCCTATCCATCCATCTGTGCCTATTCATGCTTACCCTCATTAGTGGGAATTGCCCAAATTTTTTAAATTATAAGGTAAAGAGGATCCACAAAATCACCTAAGAAATTTTCATCATACTTGTTACTTGATCACTTATGATGATGCTCTCCCCTTATGGCCTTTCCCATGTCATTATCCAGAGTCTCCCTTGACTGGTATAGTGCCCTTCCCACTCATTCTATCTTTTATTTATCTCAATTGGCACAAAACATTTGAGAACAATTTTTAGTAAATATATCTAAAAAGGTCTCCATTACCGACCTTCTTATTACCCCAACCTGAATTGATTGAATTATTCTCTCAAGGGTGTACCAAGCATATTTATCTAACTCTCCAAGTCCAATCCTTTAAGACCTTTGACAAAGCATTCACTATGGCCCACAAATTCAAAAATTGTTTTATTGATGAAGGGAAGTTGAAGCTTTGAAATAAACCTTCTAGTTTCAAATCCACTGACTCATCCACCACTAGAACCATGAACCTAACCAATTCTAAAGCAAAAGAATCAACACATTCAGTTGTGCTCAAAACCATGCCTCTTCCAACCATCAACCAAACACCTCAAACCAAAAATACTTCCAATTACCAAGACTGTACCCAAATTTGGGGTCCTTTAAAACCATTTACCCTAATTGGGGAGTCTTTTGCATCAATCTTGGAAAAATTACTTAAATCTAATATAGTCCAACTTCCACCCATCAACCCCCCTCAATAATTTGATAATTCTCACCCCCTTCTCAGGTGGTACAATGAGAATGATCATTGTGATTATCATCAGGTCATTGGACATGATACTGATAGATGCAATACCTTTAAGAGAATTGTCTAGGACCTAATTGATAAAGGGGAGCTTGTGTTTGATAACCCAAATGCTCCTTCCAACCAATATTTTGATATATTTTTAAAACCAATCCCAAATCATCCACCTTTAACCCAAAACCATGAAAACTAACCTAAATCCTCCAACTCACATGGGGCACATGTAATCAATGTTATCAATAAAGTGTCCATTACTGAAAAAGTCATCACCTCTATCACCAAAATAGAGGAAAATAATCCACCATCATCTATTTATCCAAGTACCCAAATGGAGGAAGTAGCTACCCTTTCCACTTCCTTGGATGAAACCACAGTTCCATCCACCTCTCCTATGGTGGAAATACCCAAGGAGATAACCATTCCATCAACCATTTCATCCACCCCTCTAATTTAAGTAGAAACTCTACCTACTTATTTGGATAACCAAACCCAAGAAAAAACTATGTTTACCCTTCCATCTAAAATCATTACCCCCACCACTCTTATTATATAACCATCTATACCTCCCTTGGAAATTATTTCCATAGAAACCTTACCCTCATCTTCCCAATCATCACCCTCAGAACCTTCCACCAAAGATAACAACATTGAAACCACTCCTTCCTCAAATGGATTGCACTTTGAAACTAATGATCAGAGAAAAATACCCATTTATAAACCTTTTTCTTATCTCATTCAAAGTTTAGAATTTACCTCCCAACATAACTTTGATAGAGCCATCTTTTGGCATTGGCTTGGACTCCCGTATCAAATTAAATTTGAATCTTCCACCTCACTTGAGTCTACCCTCAAGCCTATTATTATAACTCCACCAACTACCCCTCTTAATATCACTAGTGAACCATCTAACCTAACCTCACCTAAAGTTGTTAACCCACCCTATGCTTCTTTCATCAAGCTACAAAATTTTTTAGGGATCCTTCCCATGCCTAATCTCGCTCACTCTCCATTGATATTGGATTTAACCGTATCAACCCAATCAAAGCCAAATATAATTAAACCTATTAAAAAGGGAGGGTTTCCTAGGCCATAACCTTGGGTTAGGCCCATACCACCTCCTTTACCTTTACCCTCTATTCTGGGACCACATCCTTCCACCATTCTTATTACCTACTCTTCTTCCAAAAAACCATCTCCCCTTTCTCTGCCTATAACAACCTAGCCATTTAGTTTATCATCATTCCTTACCAACCTTTCTCCATACACTTTCCCATCCATTAAACCCTCATCATCTAGACATTCAATTCATAAGCCTATTGCAACTAAGACAATTATTATTAAACCACCAACCAAACTCACTACACCAACCACACATCATATCCAAAAAAAATTACCCCATAAGACCCCTACACCTAGAGTTCAAACTTCACCACCTTTTAGATCTTTACCAAAATATTATACAACCATTTTTCAAAGACTATTGTAAGCCTCTATCATTATCTTACCACCAATCAAGCCATTTTACCCCACTAACCAAAAGCCAACCTTGTTCAAGGATAGTTTGATTTGTCTTTACCATATGACCCCTAGGCATGATATAGAAAATTATAAATCCCTCCAATCAATTTTTCATGGCCTTTTGAAGGAAGATTATCTACTAGACAAATCTTCTATAAGTCCCTTGCCTCTTCTACCACCTATCCAATTCACCTATCAACCATCCAATTCCTTACTTATACCAAGGAGTGAAGAAGAGGAATTAAAACAAGCAACCATCCCCCTTGTCAATGTCATTCATATGGTGACTCAGTCTCAAGCTCAACAAAGGGATACATGTAAAGCCATCCAATAAAATGAAAATGTAAAGGCCAAGGTAGCCATTCCATGGTCTTATCATTCAACTCCCCAACCAACTAACCACACCCAAATGACTACATCTCCTCCTTCACCTTCACACTCATAACCACCCAAGACCAAGGTCTCCATTTTGGGAGCCCCTTCTTCTTCCAATGCATCTCCATTCATATAATGCTTGGTGTTAAAAAAACTTCACCAAATGCCAATCAAAATGAGCCTTTATGACTTAATTAACACCTCACCTCAACATCTTCAAGCTTTAATCAAAGCACTGCATTCTATAGAGGTTCAACCAGATGATCTCCAACCTCTAATATCTTTGATTAGAACCATCCAACACTTTTTAAAAATAATTTTTTTTACCATATCATAGCAAAGACCCTGATCCCCCTCTTTTCATTACCATTTCCATCAATCAGATTTATGTTAAAAGATTCATGATTGATGGGGGACTGAGTATCAATATCATCTCCTCACATTCTTATGATCAACTTTGACTACCTAAAAAGATCATGTTTGAAATCTTGGTAGTTCTCTGATCATTTAATGATACCTTAGCTACCACTTTAGGAAGAGTTATTCTCCACATCCGTTTGGGGCCTCAAACAATTCTTGTGTCATAGAGGGTGAGTTTTAATATAATGTGTTACTCGATCACCATTGGATATATCTCATGGGATGTGTCCCTTCCACCCTTCACCAATGTATCAAATTCAAACATGAGGGACAAGTCATCACAACAAAATCTAATCTAAGTCCCTTCACTTCTTGTAATATGACATATCAGCCCATTAACATCCTCATTCCACCTTTGCCCCCTCCACAACCAACCTCTAACCAAACCACTACATCAACCCCACTTGCCAACACTTATGTCTATAATAATGAGGAAGTATCCACTTGTTCAACCATCCCTTCATCTTAGATCCTGGTCCAAAACCCCTTGTAATCCACATTTTAATGTCTCATGCTGGGGGAATATTAACTCTTAGCTTTGGATGCTTTTCCTTCTCCACATGAATTTAGGAATCTCCAAAATGATTCATCTTATGATCCTAATATCTGTACCCATGTCCCCTTTGGCCTTTGCAATAATAGAACATATTTTGTCTATGGGGGATTTGATAAGCCACTCCTTGATCCCATTGCCATGCCTTATATATTTCCATTCACTTCCAAATTTTCTTATCTTAGTAATCTGACCTTTGCCTAGATGTGCCTTCATTGATGCGCTTAGAAGGGGTTTAGTTTTAGACTCTATGAACAAGGGCCTCATGAAATTATTATAATCAAAACACAAAAACCTCATGAGTTATTTGGCTTGAGATACATTCCCCCAAAAGAACCCACATCACCAAAACTAGTTCTCACCACTATCGATGAACATCCAACCTCACCAATCCCATCTCTCTAATTTGGAGAACCTCTAACTGCACCAATCCCAGTCGAGGAACTTCTACCCCTATCAGCCTCACCTTTCCAATTTGAAGAACCTCTACCCTTACCAAATCTATTTTAAGACTCTAAAATCATTCCATCTAACTTTTTTTTATCCATATTATTAGTTTAGGCCCACTAACTTGTCAGCATAGTGGCCAAACTAAAACCTTTCCTCTCATCCACCCTAAAATGATCAAACACTATTCACCCATCATCTATACCATTCAGCGCCAAGATGATAATTCCATCCTCACTTACCTTGGTGTAGGAGACTCTCCCATCCATAAATCCTTTCCTTTGAAAGACTAAACCATGATCAATGAATCAACTATTGACGTTAACTTAGGAACCTAAGAGAATCCTCATATCATTAAACTTGGCCAATCCTTGGAATCCAACAAGAAACATGATTATCCCACCTTCCTTCAAGACTGTAGCATCACATTCACTTGGTCTTATTAGGATATGCTTGGGATAGACCCCTCCATCACCCTTCATAACATTGTCACCCATCCAAAGGCTAAGCCGGTATGGAAAAAGCTTCATAAAATGCACCCTCATATAGATCTTCTTGTCAAGGAATAACTTAAACATCTTTTATATGTCAACTTTATTCAACCCATTGACTACCCATAATGGGTCTCTAATATTGTTCCCATTACCAAGCCCACTAGGGGACTCTAGCTTTGTGTGGATTTTTAAGACCTTAACGTTGCATGCCCTAAAGATGACTTTCATTTACTCAACATTAGCCAACTAGTTGACCTTACTATAGTTCATGAGATGTTATCCCTAATGGATGGTTTTTCAAGATATAATCAAATCTTGATCACCCCATCAAACCAACATAAAACTACCTTCACTATTCCTTGGGGAACCTTCTCCTATCGGGTCATGCCTTTTAGCTTAAAAAATTAAGGAACAACATATCAACATGCCAAGACCTATGTTTTTATGATCTTATTCATAAAATTGTAGAGGATTATGTGGATGATTTCCTTATAAAATCTAAACATTGCAAGGACCATTTATCTATTCTTAATATCATTTTCAACTAACTGATCCAATTCCCTGTTTGGCTCAACCCCAAAAAATGCATTTTTAGTTTTTTTTGGAAATCATATAGGATTTATCATGTCCCTTCATGGAATTGAGATTGACCCTACTAAAGTCAAAGCCATTCCTAGAAATGCCTCCTCTAATAAAACTTAAGCAAGTTTGCAGTCTGTAGGGAAAACTCTAATCTATCCATCACTTCATCTCTCAATTATTAGATAGATGCTAACCCTTTCACCACCTCTTGAAGAAAGGCACCTCCTTTAGATGGACCAAATATTGTTAACAAGCCTTTGATTCACTAAAAAGGTACTTTCTTTCTCCACCTATTCTTATCACACCTAGGGATGACCATCCTTTCTAACTTTACTTATCCAACACTGATCACTCTTTAGGTGTCAAGATAGCTCATCAGGATGAATAAAACAAGGAACAAGCTATTTACTATATCAGTCTCACACTTCTAGAGTATGAGACACAATATACCCCTCATAGAAAGCTTTATCTCACTCTCATTTTTGTTACCTCTAAGATTCATCACTACCTTATTAATCATAAAAAATATGTTATCACTAACACCGACCCACTCAATTATATGCACTCCAAGCTATACCAAAATCAATGTATGGATAAGTGGTTAATGCTTCTAGCGAAGTTTGATCTTGAGTTTATTCACCAAAAATCCATTAAGAGGTATGCCATTGCTAATAATTTAGCTGAAGCCCCTCTCCCAAATAACCATCCCATTCCATTAACATTTCTTGATGAGTCTATTACAACTCTTTCTTAGGGAGAACCCTCTTACCAAATGACCATGTTTTTTGATAGATTTAAATGCCAACATGGTGGGGGTACAAGCATAATTCTCATACCCCTTCATGGTGAACCCATTCCACTATAATTTAAACTTGACATTGAATGTAATAACAACATGGTAGAATATGAAGCTTTGGTCATCCATCTCCGAACTGCTCTTGCCTTAAAAATCAAAACCATTTATATGTTCGGTGATTCTCAACTCATGATTAACCAAGTCAATGGGTCTTATCAATATAAAAATGACATTTTAAAAAAGTATAAGCTCCTCATTGATGAGCTCCTAACATATTTTGACTATTACTAAATCTAATTAGTGCCTTGATCTACTAACAAATTTGCAGACACAATGGTCTCTCTTGTATCTCAAATACCCTCTCAACCTATAGAATCCAAATTATTTGTCATCATTCACTATTTTTATTAGGCCCTCATTTATCAGTTTAGCCCTTCCAACCATCTGTAGTGTGGAGGTATCCCCTTTTGATATCTGGTATGACCAAACCTTTAATTACCTTAACTTAGGCATCATTCCACCTAACCTCTCAAATAATGCTTGAAAGGCCTTTGTGCAAGGCACCTCTCATTATACCATACTAAGGGAAATACTATATAAATATGGCTTTGATGGTCTTCTCCTACATTGTTTACATAGTCACAAGATTCCTTAGGCCATCAAAGAAACCCATGATGGAGTTTGTGGGGGACATTTTAGTGGCTTCATTGTTGCCAAAAGAATCCTACACTTGGGTTACTATTAGCATAGCCTTAATTAGGATTGTTGTGAATATGTAAAGAAGTGTGTTAAATTCAAATAACAAGCTAACTTGCATCATGCACCTGCTCATGGCCTTTAGGTATCCATGGATTATTGGCCCTTCTTATAGTGGGGGTTGGATCTCATTAAAGAAATCAATCCTCACTCTTCTCAGTGATACCAATATATCATCACCACTACCAAATATTTCACTAAATGGGTGGAGGCCATCCCCCTTATCTCCATTAAAGCCAAAAAAAATATAGATTTTATCAATCATCACATTATCTAACATTTTGGGGTCCCTCATAAAATCATAATAGATAACAAAAAATCATTCAAAAATAAAAAAGTTTAAGCCCTCTACAATGATTTTGGCATCAAACTCAACCATTCCTCACCTTAACATCCATAAGAAAATAGATAGGTAAAAACCTCCAACAAAACCCTTATCAAAATTCTGACCAAATTTGTAAGTGTTCAAGCTGAGATTGGCACATACAGATCCCATTTATTTTTTGGGCTTATCATACTAGTATCCAAACCGCAATAGGTGCTACAACTTTTTACCTAGTCTTTGGCATAGAGGGTATTCTAACTATTGAAGTTCAGATTCCCTCTTTTCATAGTCCAAACCATAATAGGTGCTACACCTTTTCCCCTAGTCTTTAGAATCAAGGTTGTTCTACCTCTTGAAGTCTAGATTCCTTCTCTTCATATTTCCTTACACGACATCATTTTTGAAGAGGATTATTGTCAAGAATGGCTCTCACACATTGAACTACTTCATGAACATTGCCTTTCTTCCCTTAACCATATTTGGATCTATCAAGAGCATATTACCCATGCTTATAACAAGTACCTAAAATAGTGGGAATTTAATATTGAAGATATTATCCTAAAAGAAAACTAACACATGACTAACATGGAGAAGAGTAAATGAGGCAAGTTTGTTTTCAATTATCTTGGACTCTACATCATTACCCATAAGTATGGATCAAGAGCTTATCATTTGTCCTTTCTTGAAGGTAAATTAGAACCTGAGCCTCTCAATGCTTCACATCTACATCAATTTTCTTGTTAAAGAAAGATCAAGCTCACATGTTTGTCTAACTTAAGCTCATCCCTTGTTCATGAGATTTTAACCTTAACCCACCTTGCTCCTCCCATTTTTATTATAATTGATTATAACAAAGAACCATGTGATTAACCATCATAGTCATGGGCTAATCCTAAATATGGGTACCATGGATCTACCCATAGCATGATTCTCATGGATACCTTTTGTCTCTAACAAGATGGAATCCCATGGTCATTATCTCTCAAAACCACACCCTTTCTCATATCATTGACCTTCATGTGTAACTTTTCTCCCTCATAAATGTAAATATTTGAACCTAATTAGATCGGTTCATGTCTAAACACATTTCATCTTACAACAATTACTTGGGTCAATATCTTAATAATTTTAGACTGCTCCCTTGAAGGATAACTACTCAAAAACAAAATAAAAATTTCCGAATGTAAGGTAAATTGCTCCCTTGAAGGATAGCTATCAAGATAATTAAACAAAGCCAATAAGCTTAGATCACTCCTTTGAAGGATGCCTAAGTTAACTTTTTTAAAAGCAGAGTAATTTATTGGAAGCTTCCCACATCGATCAACTTCCCATATATGGAAATAAAGCAAAAGACACATTATCACAACAAATTCTAAAGATGTAATCGACTCTCCAACAACATAATAACTTGGAAGTCACAATTGGCTTCCACATGTAGACTTCCTACATTGATTAGTCTACATCTAACATATGACATGGACTTGTCTATCACTATTCTTAGGTCACCTATAGAAGGGGCAAAATAATTCACATGTGGTTATCATACATATCACCCATTGCCCTTCACACCTCCCATCACCCATTTTGCCTTTAGACTATCTATAAATCAAGGGATCTAGAGCTTACTTGATACCCTATGATCAAGAAACCTTTTTTATGAACTAATTACCACTCATGTACAATGTTTAAGGGGCTTATATTCATTAAGTTGATTCCATTTCAGGTCTATTTTTAGTCTTTGTCAAAAATAAAGCATTGTGCCCTATTCCTAATGTGCTTGGTTGGTGTTTTCCTCATAACTTTTAACATCTGGTATTTCAACAACAATAATGATTCTTTTTACATTCAGCAGGATTATAAAAACCATAACCATACCAATCATATCCATAACCATAACATTCATAAGTATCCACACAACCTTAAGCATGATACCATTTGACCATTGATATCTAACACATTTTGTACATAACAAACTAGGCAATATTTTATTTAGGGTGCAAGGAAATACATGATACATACATAGTTATTATATTACACATGGCCTAAAGCACATTCATACATCAACATACCTTATGAATAAGGCATAAATTATTTAATAAAGTTTGCCTCATGAGCTAGATGGTAGTATTAGTGTGAGATAAGGGGATGCCACTCTTGTTCATTATTACTATTGTTTTTGATGATGAATGTGGTTGAAGATGGTAGTATTAGTGCATGGAGGGACATACACCATCATTTACAATGGAAATTTGAATGATGATTATGTGAAGGTAGATGTGCTCACATGAAAGACATGATCTGATCCTTATCATGATTCTTTAAATAGAATACCTACTCCTCACTGACCTAGTTCTCCATTATGTCAGCCAAGAAGGTCACATGATGTCATTAATTCCCTTGAATAGTCTTCCCACTAAAAATGGTCATCTCTACCTGTACAGAGGATTACAAAGCAAGCTAGTCAAACATTAGTCCATAAATAATGAAAATTTTATAAAGAACTAACTAACTAAGCCTCTCTATTTCCATGGGAATTACAAAAGATAAAAAGAAACAAATGAAAGAAATAAAACATCATATTACCTTCCCAAATAGATTCACCATACCCATGTGGCTCAAAATCATGTTCTCCCTTGATCAAGCATCCTTGTCTTTGTCAATAAAAGTGGCAATCTCCTCCAATGTCTCAAGAACACTCCATAAAATATAGGCTCATGATTCTAAATCACTTAACTAGCCTATCAATGAATATTGTAACTAATTTTAATGGTCTATTATAAAGGATTATGAAGACAATTTTGCATAATAAATTTGCATAAATCAAGCTTAAAATTCATGTCCATGGCCTCTCTATTTATATATTTTTGAGATTGGTCAGGATCAACCATGACCATCCATCTCAAGATTGAGATGTGTGGTCATGGATAATACTAATATTTAGAATTAAACTAATAAATATCCTCAAGATAAATAAGCATTAAAGAGGCATGGGAGGCATTAAATAGGCACGAGTAACCCATAATCTTGATATTTTATGCACTTATGGCTTGATGGATGTCACCCCATAGATGATGTCACTAGGTGATATAGATATTCAAAATCAATTTTCAATAATGAGATATTCAAAAATATCTATAAAATTCTTACTTAAGCTCTTAAATTGGATTAATTATCTCAATTAAGTTTAATCAAGTTTAGTGCAATTATTTGGAAATTGGTGCATAATTAATCAAAATGGTCAAAAAGTCATATCACTAGGTCATAATTTGATTGGAGAGGAATTGGAAGGTGATGTTAGATGTGTTGGAAATGTATTCCTGTTTAGGATATTTCCAACACCAAATAACAAAGGTATGTGATGTGTACTAATGAATTAGAATAAAAGAGTGATCCAGAGCACTAAATGTCAAAATTGTCATTTTGACTCAAAATGATCTTATCAAAGTTAGCTGGACCATAAAATACATTTCCCTATTTAGGGATACTTTGACCTAAATTTTCACTTGTAAGTGACAAGTTCATACCATTTAGGGCATTTTATGGATTTTGAACTAAAATGTGCATTTGAGTGCAATTCAAGTAAGATTGACAATTTCAACACAAATACTATTATGAATTAGATGTCTACATTTTATCCCTATTTGAGAATGTGTAGTGAGACACTTAGGTGAAGCAAAATATTTTTAAATAAAAGATTTTTCAAGAATAAATTGGAACAAATCCATGATTCCCCCTCAAGTAGACATATTAGGATGGAAGAAAAGGATGGACTCTCAAAAAGAGAAAGTGAGAGATTAACCCATGGAATAGATCACATCCAAATGAGCTAATGCTTACACACATGATTACCATCAATGATAAAAATATAGTTAGAGGTATAATAGGCCCCAAAGATAGGGGGAATGGGAAAGATACAATCCATAAATGTAAGGGACAAACTTTAAACATACCCAATTTGAGAGTACAAGCTACATGCTTATGACATTGATCAATCCTGAGATAAGTTACACTCTAAACTATTACCATCATGGGATTTAATGTGGAGAGCTTAGAATTAGATGAAAATAGAGAGCATTCTACTTCAATAAGGGAAACACCACTAGAATATGGTCTCTAAAGATAATATAATATGTACTCTAATAGAGAAGATTTGATCATGATAAAATAGTTTTACCACAGTAGGGTGAATCTTGATTAGTGATAAAGAATAAATAATTATTTTCTCATATAGATATGATTTGATTCAGATGTGGTTCAGATATTGTGCCCTAGCATGGGCAGTTTGGTAAGTAAAATAACTCAAAGATATAACCCAAAAGATAGGTTAAAGTGAGCAGGCACAAACATACATGTGATGGTGTAATGGATTAGAAATCCATATAAAACTAAGCATATGATAATGAAAAAAGTGATGAGAGAGATGAAAATAAGAATGGATATAGTTGAGCAAACCTTAATAGAAATTGAGCACTGCCTACATAGTTACATGGACTCATGTTCCAACATGAACTTCAAACCAATGTAGTTCACCCAAGTTTGGGAGAGAATGGAATGAGGAATGATGAAAAATGACCAAGAATTGATTAGACTCAAAATGTATGTAAAGAGATGAACATATAAGCATAGACAAAGAACCTTGAAATGCATGTTACCTAGAATCCTAATTCCATATCTTGAGCCAAGGTTTTGCAAAGTGTTCTTAAAAAATCATTCATTAGAGTTGATGTTGACATTAAGACATTGAGACCTGAGCACAAAGTGCTTGATATAGAAAAATAAAATAGGTATCATAAGTATGAATAGCTTAGAATGACATAAGCTTACAATTGCATTGAGCCAATTCAAATGTGAATACCTATAACTAAGGATAATGGTAAAATAATGACCAAAACTAGGGTTATAGTGATTTACATTTAAACAAAAAAGCAAAAACAAAGAAAAAGATAAACATAAATAAACCTAACTTGAAATCAAGATATGATCTTAAGTAGGAAAAAAATGTTTAAAAATAAAATTCAAGAATGTCTTAATGACATGAGACCAAGATATGAATAATTAAGATCCATGTGGACCATCAAGACATTCTTGAATACAAAAGAGAAAAGCAAAAAAAAAAAAAAAGACATCAACAACAATCAAATAAAAAAAATGGTCCAAGAGCAATGTAATAACATAGGGTCAAGATATAAACAATCGAGATCTATGTGAATCATCAAGATGTTATAAAACAAAAAAGAGATAAGCAAAAAAATAATCAAGGAAACACAAGACCAATATGAGACAAGAAGTAATAAAAAGAGAAGAAATAAAAGGAGAGGTATGAAAGCACAATAAAACACCAATAAAACACAACAAAACACCAAGAAATATCAAATAAACAAACAAAAAAAAACCAAGTTAGTGTGGTTTAAAGATAAATGTTCATGCATGTGTGGTAGAGGCGTTACTTTCCACCACATCATACCAAAGAACAATGACATGATAATTGTTCCCTAATTAAAGAGGAACAATGACAGAAGAAATGGGGGAAGAGAAGAAAAGGAAGGGGTTGGTCGAGTTGACTCTAGATGTATAAGATAAGTGGATGCTACCTACATAATTCCATGGATGTATTTTCCAACATGAAGTTTAGGCTAAATGTAGTTCTCTGAGGAAATGGGATAGAAGAAAAATGATGATCAGGCCAACTTGATTAATCTTATAGAAGAAATAAAAGATATGACAAACAAATGAGAATGGTCTAGCAAATAAGAAGTTGATGAGACAAGAAAGAATTATCTTACAAAATTGAAAGTACATGGGACAAGATGAAATAAATTAGTGTTTTTGTGCTTGCAAAATGGTAAAAGTGTAGCATGGTAGAATGGGAATGTACAAATGTATAAAAGCATGAGATAATGTTTTTGTTATTTTATGGATCATGTTATGATGTATTTGGTATTTTCAAAGTATTTCTAATATTTTTGGTATTTTTGAGATAAAATATGTATAAGGTGGGACCATCTAGTCAAGGAGATGCACATCCTAAGAGTAGAGATTCCAATAAGATAGCTAATCCATATACAATAGCTGATACCTACAAATCAACAAGAGTGAAGATCTTGATAAAATAATAAAGGGTAACAAATGTGATATAGAATAATGTGTAACCTAAAGTAAAAAACAAGTATCTGCATTCACCTATCTATAATAGTGTAGCAATGGTTTTGTATTGAGAAGATGTTTTGGTTCACTTGTTTGAAGTTGCACAATATTGTCCTGGCTAAACTACTTCATAGAACTACTACTGTGGATGTTCATAATATTCATGAGACATAATCAAGATCATAATTAGTCAAGGGATAAAAAGTGTTCAAGATTATAACATGCCCTAGATATAACAAAGAATATGATTTCAAATAGAACAATCCAGAATGGGATGAAGAATGTATTCAAAGTGCCAAGGATTCAAAGCCTTTATGATTAAGAATCATGAAAAGTGGACTAGGGTAATATAAAATGCATTCAAGGTAAGATAAAAGACTGGGATAAAATTATGTTAGCACAAGTTACCCTCAAGTTATGGGTCTTGTAGACAATGGTTTAAAGTTGTTCATGCGTAGAACCTCTTAAGGTGTATGATGTTCATGGGCTCTGAAAGTTCTTCACCATTAGGTTTAGCCAGTTGATATGCTCTTGATCCCTAGTTTGCTATGACAATATATGGTCCTAACCAATTAGGTTAAAACTTGCCTTTCTTTTTGGGTTTAACATTCATATTCTTCTGGTTCTCTTTCAAAACTAAGTCACCAATATCAAATTCTAAAGGGAGAATGCATTTGTTGTAGCTTCTCTACAATTTGTTTTGATAGGCTTGTAATTTTTCTAGCGTATCCAAATACTTACCATCAAGAAGCTCTAGTTTGTGTAGTCATGATGCTCTATCATCTTCATCATCTTCAATGTGCTCTAGTGATATTCTTAATGATGGGATATCAATCTCAATTAAGATGATAGCTTCAGTTCCAAAAATAAGGGATTATGGAGTAGCTCTAGTTGGGGTGTGATGATTGGTTCTATAATCCCAAAGGGAAGGAAAGAGTTGCAAGTGCCAATTACAACCAACATCATTGAAAATCTTCTTTAAGATGTCTAGAATGGTTTTATTTGATGCCTCAGCTTGTTCATTGCCTTATGGGTTATATGAAGTGAATTTTTTGTGCTTGATCTTGAATTTTGTTTAAAGAGATTTCAAATCTTGGTTCACAAAGGATCCACCATTATCAGATATAATACGGGATAGGATGCCATATCGATAGATGATATGGAAATGAATGAATTTGGCTATTTATTTCTTGGTAACATAAGTGAGAGGAATGGCCTTAATCTACTTGGTAAAGTACTCAATTATAGTTAAAATGTGCTTATGTCCATCTAAAGATGTCTGGTTAATTTTTCCAATGAGATTGAGACACCATGTTGAGAATGGCCATGGTGTTGTGATCAGCTGCAATGGTAAAGAAGGTGCATGTATCAAGTTTCCATGATACTAACAAAGAACACACTTCTTTACATAATTAAAAGCATCTGTCTCCATTTTAATCTAATAATAACCTATTCTAAGGAGTTTCTTTGTTAGGACTACACCATTGGTATGGGCCCCACACATTCCTTCATGACCCTCCTTTAGTGCCAGCTTAGATTCTCCCAAAGATAAATAATGAAGAAGCATTCCATCATAGCCTTTATGATAAAACATGTTTCCAAGGAGGATATAACATGTTAAGCGATGAAGGAATAATTTTTTTTGGTTTTTGTAAAGGTTGATGGGAAATACATGACTATGGAAATAGTTATAAAAATCTTGGTACCATGGTAGCTTAGGTAGGGATTATGATCAACAATGGTGCATATCTTATTTGAATCTAATAGAATATGTACCAGCTAAAGAATATTTTCAATCTAAAACTGATACTCTTTAATACTATCATGCATTTGAATCATGGAACCAATTCTTGCCATGACATCAGTAGATCTATTGTTGACTTGCAAAACTTGCTCACACTGTAGAGATTTAAAATGTGTTTTGAGGTTATCAATAATTTACTTGTAAGGAACAAGATTATCATCCTTTATTTGATATTAGTCAGTTGTCTAATTTATGATTAGCTATGAATCTCCATAGACCTTTAAGATTTGAATATCCCATTATATAAAATGATGAAGCCCTATAACCAATGCCTCATATTTGGTTATAGTATTTTTTTAATGAAATTGTATATGGAATGCTTTGAGGATCAAATCCCCCTATGGTGTGATAAAAAATATGATGGATCCAGACCCTTAGGATGTGAAGGACTCATCAAAATAGAGTGTCCACCATTTAGGTTCTTGTGATGATTATTCTATCATCATGATAGAATCATTTGAAATGTCAAAGGATAGAGGTAGAGTGGCCTTAATAGTAGCTTCTACAAGTTGGTCAGTGAAAACTTGTCCTTTGATTGCATTTTGATTCTGGTACTCAGTATCAAACTCACTAAGGAGCATAATATATTTATCCATGCATCCTTGAAGAGTTGATTTAGATAAGAGGAACTTGAGAGGATCTACCTTGGTGATAACAATAGTTTTGTTATTTAGCATATAATGTTACAATTTTTGAGTGGTGAACACCATAAATAAACATGCCTTCTCAATATGCATATAATTATGTTCATAGGCTACCAATGTGTGGCTTAAATAATATATATTTTTTTCCTTACCATGATCATCATGTTGAGCAAAAAGTGCCCCTAGTGCATGTTTCATGGCTGATATATAAAGAAGCAGTGGCTTTCCTTGTGTTGGAGGTCATAAGATTGGTGGATTGGCCAAGTATGTTTTAAGATTTGTAAATGTTATTTGATAATATTAATCCCATTTAAATTTTACCCATTTATTTAAGAGATGGGTAAATGGGTGGCACTTATCTGCTAATTAAGAAATAGACCTATGTATAGATTAGATCTTTCCTTGTTGACCTCATAGCTATTTAAGATTGTTTGGTGGAGGCATTTCCAGAATAGTGTTGACCTTTATAGGGTATACTTCGATCCTTCATTATGATATAATGAACCCTATAAATTTTCCTGATGTGACTCCAAAGACACATTTCTTAAGATTCAAGTGGAATTTATATTCAAGAAGCCTCTCAAATATTCTTCATAGAATGTCAGGATGTCCATCTCTTGTTCTTGATTTTACTAGTATATCCTCAACATAGTCCTCGACAATGTCATGCATCATGTCATGGAAAATGATAGTCATTTCATGCTGATATGTTTCTCCAACATTCTTTAAACCAAATGGCATGACTTGGTAATAGAATGTCCCCCACAGAGAGGTGAATGGGGTCTTATGTTGATCTTCAGGGGCTATATTGATCTGATTATAACTAAAAAACCCATCTATTAAGGATAACATCTCATACCCAACAATTGAGTCAATGATCATGTTGATGTTAGGTAGAGGAAAATCATCTTTGGGGCATGATTTTTTGATATCATAGAAATCAATAAAAATACGTATGCTTGGGGTCTTTTTACTCACTGGCACTATGTTAGAATCCATTCAGAGTAGTAAAATGGTTTGATAAAATTGGATCTTAACAATTTTTCCAACTCATCCTTAACTAAAAGGGCGATGCATGGATGCATATTTCTTAATTTTTTCTTGACTATTTTAGCACTAGGATGACCAACAAGATGATGCATAACTAAATCTAGGTCCAAGCCTATCATGTCAGAGTATGCCCATGAAAATATGCCTATATAATCCTTAAGAATGGATATAATATGTTCACATTCTACTTCAGTAAGGGAAGCTCTAAGATAAACAATTTTGGGATCCTCATGGGTTCCCAAATTTACTTCTGTTGTGTTCTCCATAAGGAGTGTGGATCCATCTTCTAGAATTGTAGGAAATGTATGGTCAGGATCATTTTATTCTGATATATCTTCTTGTTGTTCATCCCAAATATCTAGATAATATGAAGAATCAAAATCTACCTTCTCAAGAACAAGATGCTCAAGAACAAGATGCTCAAATATTTGATGTTGTTCTAAAGAGATGTTTGTACTAGCTATGGAACTTGGGATAGATAGAATTTAAACATCCTAAGGGGATGAGCAAACTTTCTCACTTGGGAGCACTTGAAATAGGTTTTCAATCAAAGGCTTGTCTTTTTCTTTACTTTTTCCCTAATCAAAAAGTGCCTCAAAGAGGTTTTCACTTGAAGATCTTGATATTTTTTCTTTTGACCAAGAAATTTTGCCTTCTCTCTAAAGTAAGAAGAAGTATCTAATGAACCATAAAAAAAATTGCTTATGATCACTGATAGGGAATGTATCTCATAGGCCCATCTATTCTATAATCAATTCTTCATTTTGAAACTCATCAAAGCATATGACCAAATTTTGTTGATCCCAATCTATGAGTTCAAGATGGTAAAGGAATAGTTTATAGTGAGGGTTTGCTTTAGGATGGGAAGTTCCAATGGTAAATATATAATGTCCTACTTTAGGAAGGGAAGTACCACTAGGATGGGTTTTTTATTTAGGACATGAAGATCTAATAGGTGTTATGGTCAATATGGCATTCGAATCAAACAAATTTGAGTCAACAAGCTCATTAAAAAGACTATAATGGGACATTGTGTCACTGCTAGGAGTCTCATTACTAGTCACTTCAAAAAATTCACTATAAAATGTCATGAGGTCATCCTCTAGTGGTTTAAATCTGAGACCATGTTTTCAATTTAAAATTATAACTAATAAGGGTTCTAAAATTCCTTGCACTTATGGGCCAAGGCCTTTCCCTATATAGTCAAGATGATCCATTATTTTGTTAGGGATAGGATACTTTGGATTCTAAAAATAATTAACAAGGCCTTCAGAACATATGTAAAATGTGGGGCCATATAGTCAAGGAGATGCACATCTTGAGAGTAGAGGTTCTAATAAAATAGCTAAGCTAGCTGCAACATGATTTTGTAACATTGTTTCAACTGATTCTCCTAACTTGCTAAAGACTCTGAAATTGTTATGAAATTTCTTTCATGGAGGTTGTCTTTGAAAAGTAGGTAGTGGATTTGGAGGAGTTGATTATACATTTGGAGGAGGCATAACATGTACCATTTGTACATGTCTTGTTTCAATTTCCCCATTTCCAACCATGTTATTATTTTTGTTAAAGCCTTTAGGCTTATCTTGTATAACTATTTGAATAGGTGATTTAGTCTGATTAGATGCTTGACCTTATGCAAAAATATTAACAGGGCCCTTAGAAATAAGAGCCTTCTCAATCTACACTCCTTTGTCAATAATTTCTTCAAATGAGTTAGCACAAGCTAACCATAGATTATGCATAAATTCTAGATGCAAATTCTATGCAAAGATATCAGCCAACTATTTGTTTGGTAAGTTATGTTGAAAGTGGCCTACCAATGCTCTCCACCTTTGCAGATATGCGATGAAAATTTCACCATCACACTGCTTAGCTTTGCATAAGTCAATAATAGTTAATTCATGTTATATGTTATATGAGAAATGGTTAAAAACCATTTTGATAAGTCATTCCAATTTGCAATTGATCCCTTGGGTAGTTTAAGTAGCCAATCAAGAGCTTGTCTCACTAAACTTTATGAAAATAGTCATAGTAAGTACTCGTTACTATAAGCAACCTCTTGACATAAGACAAATAATGCCTATATGTATTCACATGGATCTCCTTTTCCTTTGTAATTGTCAAATTTGGGTGCCTCAAAATGAGGTGGAAAGGTGTTTTGGAGAATAGACAAATCAAAGGGATATGGGCATATCTCACGAAATTTGTAATTTTTGACTTTATTATTCATCTCTATTATTTGAACAATTTCCTTCAAAGAATTCGATTCTTGCATGTTTGGTGATTTTTGGATTGGATAAGATGTTGTTAGGGTGGAATGTGCCATTGGTTTCATTGCTATTAGGGTGGAATGTGCCCCTAGTTTTATTGATATTGGGGTGGAATGTGCCCCTAGTTTTGTTGCTATTGAGGTGGAATGTTCCCCTAGTTTTATTTCTATTGGGGTGGAATGTGCCCCTACTTTTGTGTGGATCTAGAAGGAGTGTATACCTTTTAATCCATGACTTGGTTTTGATTTGCTCCTTGAGTTGAAAACATAGGCCATTTATTTTTGGATTGTAAAACATTCCCTAAATTTGGTTGTTTTGTACTTTGTTGATTTTGGAAATTTCTATGTTTATTTACCAATTTTTGTGTTGGTTGAAAATAACTAGCCAAATTATCTTGAGGGATTTCCTCAGTTCAAATTGAATGTTTGGGTTTTTGAGTTTTTAAGGTCTCTTTTGTCTTTAATTATTCATTTAGATTACCTTGATCCACTATGGTAATTTCCTCATCTAATATTTTTTTCATACTTTCAACCACATTTCCTTGTTCTTTCGAAGAATCATTATGAATTGAAGTGGAAACTAGGGAGTCAGTTAAGTCCACGAGAAGTTAATCTACATATCATTGACTTATTATCTTGATCTTAGTTAGAAGATCTAGATTTGTGGGTTTTGACTCTATTTGTATTTCTTTTCCTTTTTTAGAGGAAGAAGGTATGTCTATTCATGCAAAATCTTCCTCTTGCTATCATTGTTCTCCTTCTCTAACTAAGGTGTGTAATTGTTCTGTAGGAAAGTTAGAAGGTAGTCTAACACCTAATTATATCAATCTAAGAAGGGATTCATCTTTATCTTCTTGGGGTTGATATTTATTGTAATCATCTTCAGATCCTACTATTGTGGGGATATCATAAAAACAATAGGGTTATCTTGACCATCATAAAATTGCTCATCTTCATAACTAAGGCCATAAGAGGCCCCACTATGAGTGAACCTTTGAATCATGTCTAAAAGAGTTGTTCTATGTGTTTGAATAACTTTGGACCAATGTTTGGTAACCAAATAAGGTATGACTTGGCTCTCTTTTAAACAAATAACCAAGGTACCAATGAGACTATAAGGGAGGGCGGTTTAAAACCACACACAATTTAGAAGATTTGGTTCATGAGTTTACTCAAGCTTTGGTAAAGTTGAAATCATATAGATCAAAAGAGGGTAAGGTAACTCAAAGACCCAAGGTGAAAACTAGTATACCAAAGCCTAGATGTTTGCGATATGCCCATACTGTAAAAGCTAGTTTTAACTTTGACAAGTTGACCCTAGAAGTTTAGAGGAAAGCTCTCTGGATTACAAAGAATACAAAATGGAATAAGCAACTCAAGATGTAAAAACATATGCAAATTACTAAGTATAAAGCTAGGAGTAAATAGGCAGCACACCATCACCACATGATTATAGTAGGATAAAATATGTTCTAGGACTCAAAGCATGAGCGATACACAAGATGACCTGAGTCCACCAAGATGATAATGTGATTTTGAGTCTTAATAAATGACCTTCAATCCAAATGTAAAATTGAACCCAAGTTAGAATAAGCTTAGTGTACAAATGGTGAACCCACTTTGACACACAAACCCGTAAAACTCAGAAAGGTTCAATTTCGAATGTGGATTATAAACAAAGGATTTAAACAAATTAGGTAAAATATCTATACTCAATTGGGAAGCATGACTTTGCCAAAGTGGATGACATGACAAAAATATTTTGATAACAATTTGAAGAAGGAAAAGGTGAATTTTCCATTTGGATAACATAACGCCTCCCTTGCTCAAGAAAATTAAGGACAATGTGTTTTGGTTAAGTTCATTGAGTTAACAAGCAGTTTTAGACAAAAATCAAGATCAAGTAAGCTAATGACAAAAAATAAACATCTTAAGTCTAAATTGACAAGGTATGGCAAAGTGGGGTCTACTAAAATAACAAGTTTTTGATTATTCTAGGGGAATAAATTGCACAATGACTTTCACATCCAATGATACAAAATACAAGCACAAAAATTGGGTGACCATGGTATTGGTTAGTTGTAAAAAGGTCTAATCCTTTTTAAAACCACTACATCATAATGTTCACTTAGTGCAGTGCGATGTCCAAATGCAGATATGTCCCATGTGCAACTCCAATTAGGAGCCAAATGAAGTCAATGTTGGGAGATGAAACCCTGGGTCAAAGCTTTCCTAAAGAACTCATGGGAGGTAATGACATCCCCCTCACAAGCCAAGTTTGCATAAAAATAAAGCATAAAATAGAGACATTATGGTAATTTTCAAGATCACCCAAACTTTAATGAGTTTTTGGGGAGCACTTTAGACGACATTCTTTTTAAGCCTTAGACTAGGCTACTTACAATAGGAATGATGCTTTTGATTCCAAGGTTTCCCTAAAGGGGACAAATGGAAGGGCATATATGCAACATCCCTCTTTTTGACAAATAAAATTAGATGAATCAACTATTGAAGATAAAAATCTTGAAAAGATGATTTCATTTTTAAGCCCAAATGAAAATGAGGTGGTGTTCATTTGACCCCTTAGTCTTAGTTGTAACTTTGAAAACTAATTCTAAAAACACTTATTTAAGCACCTTAAATGTTACTTTAAGCAATAAAATAATGTTCCTAACTCATTTTTAAGCATGCAAAAGGTGATCTAAACATGTTTTTAGCAAATTTCAAGCTTGGTCCTGTAACAAAATGTTAGCATGTCCTTTAGCCTTGAAGATATTTTGGGTTTGAAATAATGAACTTAAAAAAAAGAGCTCTTGGGTTTGTGTTTTAAGAAAAACACAGTGATTGATGTTGGTTATTTAACCGATGATGATAATCTAACCGATATCAGTTATACCAATAATGACCAACAATAGATATCCAACCGATGATGGTTTTAGCAACCAATGTTAGTTATTGTGTAAACCTGTGACAAAAAAAAATGGCAAAACAAAGTTATAAAATCAATTTGCAAGATTTTTATTGATCTAAATAAATATTTTAAAGCTTAAAAAATGTCTTCTTCATGTATGGGATTTATCTTGTCCCATCAGGCATGCCAAGATGTAGAGAGCATTACAAAGCAAGTTAGTCAAACATTAGTACATAAATCATGAAAATGCATAAAGAACTAACTAACTAAGCCTATCTATTCCCATGGAAATTACAAAGGATAACAAGAAACAAATGAATAAAGAAAACATCATACTACCTTTCCAAATGGATTCACCATACCCATGTGGCTCAAAAGCATGTTCTCCCTTGATCAAGCATCCTTGTCTTTGTCAATAAAGATGGAAAACTCCTTCAATGTCTCAAGAACACTCCATAAAACCTAGGCTCATGATTCCAAATCACTAAACTAGCTTATCAATGAAGCTTGTAACTAATTTCAATGGTTTATTGCAAAATATTGTGGTGACAATTATGCATAATAACTTTGCATAAATCAAGCTTAAATTTCATGTCCATGGCCTCTCTATTTATATATTTTTGAGATTGGTCAGGATCAACCATGACCATCCATCTCAAGATTGAGATGTGTGGCCATGGATAATACTAATATTTGGAATTAAACTCATAAATATTCTCAAGATAAATAATCATTAAAGAGGCATGGGAGGCATTAATTAGGCATGGGTGACCCATAATCCTAATATTTTATGCACTTATGGCTTGATGGATGCCACCCCATATATGATGTCACTAGGTGATGCAAATATTCAAAATCAATTTCCAATAATGAGATATTCAAAATTATCTATGAAATTCTTACTTAATCTCTTAAATTGGATTAACTATCTTAAGTAATTTTAATCAAGTTTAGTGAAATTCTTTGGAAATTGGTGCATAATTAATCAAAATGGTAAAAAAGTCATATTACTGGGTCATAATTTGATTGGAGAGGAACTAGAAGGTGATATTAGATGTGTTGGAGCTATATTCCTATTTAGGATCTTGCTAATACCAAATAACAAAGGTACGTGATGTGTACCAATAAATTAGAAGAAAAGAGTGATCCAGAGCACTAAATGGCAAAATTGTCATTTTGACTCGAAATGATCTGATAAAAGTTAGCTGGCCCATAAAATGCATTGCCCTATTTAGGGATACTTTGACCTAAATAGGCACTTATAATTGACAAGTTCAAACCATTAGGACATTTTATGGATTTTGACCTAAAATGTGCATTTGAGTGCAATTTGAGTAAGATTGACAATTTCAACGCAAATGGTGTTAGGAATTGGATGTCTACACTACCTACCTTTTCACATAGACACCTCACCCTCGATATGATTAGTCATCTTGATAAAGTCATTATGCACCATCATGATATCTTTTTGTTTCCCTTATCATCCGATTTGTATCTAATGTCTTTCCTTGCTTTGTCATTTCACAACCCTTGTAGGCCTAGTGGTCATTTGCATCATTATCACCTTTGGCCTTGTTGACATAAACTAGCTTCTAACCATGGGTTGTTGTAATGATCACACCTTCAAAACTACCACTATTGTTGGTGGTGGTAACTCCCAAATCCTTTACACTATAGAAACTCTTCCATTAAAGGTAGGCCACCATGAATTCAAACTAATACATTCACCTTCTTGTCCCCTCTACCCTCCCCTTACTACTAGCCCACTGCCATAAGCTCTAAATGTCAGACCCCAGCCATTGGTAGTACCTTCTCCAACATGGTAGTCTTTTCTTTTGTGCCAGCTAAACATTCATCTATAGCAAGGGAACCATCATCTTCTCCCAGCCAAGTAGCTTCTTGTTGGTTAGGATCAAAATATCAAGTCTTTCATTTCATAGAGCTGGGATAGAGGATGCAAACATGGCCACCATTTTTCTAGCCTACCCATGTAGCTCTTGGGTCAGGTAAGGTCCATCGTCTGTCACTCACCACGCTGCTCATTTCCTTACTAGTACAATCTACTTGACCATTAAAGAAATTATTTTTAGGTCATCACTTTGATACTACCATTAAAACTTATCTTGTAGCAATGATGAACCTTGGCCAAAGTGACTCTATAGATTCAGATAGACCCCCCATCCTAAAACATGGCTCGTAGTGGTTGATACTATCTCCAAAATCCTACCTTCAAATAATATTAGGTGTAACCTCCTAACAAAGGCACCTCTTCTTTGGATTAGCTTCATTGAAGATCATTTTTGGTACTTAGCATCATGTTCCATTCTAATTTATCCTACCTTTCCCATTCATATTTTTGTACACATCTAATTCCTAACACCATTTATGTTGAAATTGTCAATCTTACTTGAATTTCACTCAAATGCACATTTTAGGTCAAAATCCATAAAATTTCCTAAATGGTTCAAACTTGTCACTTACAAGTGCCAGTTTAGGTCAAAGTATCCCTAAATAGGGCAATGCATTTTATGGGCCAGCTAACTTTGATCAGATCATTTCAAGTCAAAATGACAATTTTGTCATTTAGTGCTCTGGATCACTCTTTTCTTCTAAATCATTGGTACACATGACGTACCTTTATTATTTGGTGTTGGCAACATCCTAAATGGTAATATAGCTCCAACATATCTAGCATCACCTTCTAGTTCCTCTCCAGTCAAATTATGACTTAGTAATATGACTTTCTAACCATTTTGATTAATTGTGCACCAATTTTCAAATAATTACACAAATGTTGATTAACTTTGTTTAAGGCTAATTAATCCAAATCAAGAGCTTAAGTGGATTTTCCATGAGAATTGTTAAATATTTATTTTTGAAAATTGATTCCTATTAACTGCATTATCAGGTGACATCATTTCTTGGGAAGACATCCCTAGGCCATAAATGCCACAAATATTAAGATTATGGGTCACCCATGCCTAGTTAATGCCTCCCATGCCTCTTCAATGCCCCTTCTTCCAAGGTCATGATGAAGATAATTATAGATTTAATTCTAAATATTAAGATTATCTATGGCCACACATCTCAATCTTGAGATGGATAGTCATGGTTGATCTTGACCAATCTCAAAAATGTATAAATAAAGAAGACATGTACATGAATTTTAAGATTGAATATTGAAAAGTTATAATGTTAAATTTTTTCCACAATCCTTTGGATTGGTCATTGATTTTGTTTACAAGCTTCATTGATAGGCTAGTTTAGTGATTTGGAATCATGAGCCTATTTTTTTTGGAGTGTTCTTGAGACATTAGAGGAGTTTACCACCTTTATTGACAAAGACAAGGATGCTTGATCAATGGAGAACATGCTTTTGAGCCACATAGCTATGGTGAATCCATTTGGGAAGGTAATATGATATTGCTTTCTTTCATTTTGTTTCTTTCTATCCTTTGTAATTCCAATAGGAATAGACAGGCTTAGTTAGTTAGTTCTTTATGCATTTTTCATTATTTATGGACTAATGTTTGACTAACTTGCTTTGTAATCCTCTACATCTTGGACTTGTCACAACCAAAATTATGTCAAATCTGACATCAACAACATTACGTGTGACTAAAATTCCTAATCTCTATTTGTTTGACATTCATTATACATTCTATTATCACCCACTTATCTCATTTATCCTACCTTTATTTACCATCACTGTCATCACTTTTCTTTATCAAGGTTATAAGGATATCTTGTCTCAATGTTTGAAGGAAGCAAAATAAATGATATATGAAGATCATGAACACATTATTGAGATCCAGATCATCAAAAAGTTCTTAATGGAGTAGTTATTTTGAAAGGGTGTTGGATAGCAATTTATATAGCTGATCATTTTTGTTGTCTCACATATTGACTAGGATGTACATCTCCCTGTTAGCAAGAGCAAAAAAACCATTTTTCATCTACCATTCACCCATTTTACATTACCATGCCTCGTCTCTTGGGGACAACCTTATAGACCCTTTTTAGGCATTATTATACCATTGAAATCCATGAACCATTTTGTTTGAACTACATTGACTTGAGGTCCTTTAGGACTATGTAGGAAATGCTCAATTTTTATTGAGGTCAGCTTGGTCACCTCTTTCCCATGCTCTCATTATTTTGTGAGAAATTATTAAGTTTGAACACTTTCATCATTTTGTGAGAAACTTAGATCCTCTCTCTCTCACTGATTTGCAAGCATAGGCCATTAAAACTAGCTTAACTATCTTATTGTAACCTCTACTCTCAGGACTTGCATCTCCTTGATTAGATGGTCCCATCGTGTGCATATTTTATCCCAAAAATACCAAAAATATTAAAAATACTTTGAAAATACCAAAAACATAAAAAAATGATCCACAAAAGAATGAAAACATTATCTCACACTTCTATACATTTGTACATTCTCATTCCACCATGCTATGCTCTTGCCATTTTTCAAGCACAAAAACACTAGTTCATTTCATCTTGTTCCATGTAATTTCCATTTTGCAAGATCATTCTTTCTCATCTCATCAACTTCTTGTTTGACAGACATTCTTGTTTTTTTATCGTATCTTCCATTTCTTATATAACATTAATCATGCTAGTCTAATCATCATTTTTATTTTATCCCATTTCTTGGGAGAACTACATTTGGCCTGAAGTTCATGTTGGAACATGCATCCATGGAATATGCAGGCAACATCCACTTGTCTTATACATCTGGAGTCAACTCGACCAACCCCCTTCATTTTATTATCTTCCCCCATTTATTTTGTCATTGTTCCTCTTTAATTAGGGAATAATTATCATATCATTGTTCTTTGTTATGATGTGGTAGAAAGTAATGCCTCTACCACACATGCATGAACATTTGTCTTTAAACCACACTAACTTGGTTTTTGTTTGTGTGTGTTTATTTGAGTTCTCTTGGTGTTTTTTTGTGTTTTTTTGGTGTTTTAATTGTGCTTTTACACCTCTCCTTTTATTTCTTCTCCTTCTCTCTTTTTATTACTTATTGTCTCATCTTGGTCTTGTGTTTCCTGGATTGTTTTTTCTTATCTCTTTTGTGTTTCAGAACATCTTGATGATTCACATGGATCTCAATTGTTTATATCTCGATCCTATGTTATTACGTTATTCTTGGACCATTTTGTTTATTTGATTGTTGTTGGTGTCTTTTTTTTCTATTTGATTTTGCTTTTCTCTCTTGTGTTCAAGAATGCCTTGATGGTCCACATAGACTCTTGATTATTCATATCTTGGTCTCATGTCGTTAAGACGTTCTTGAATTTTGTTTTTAAACATTTTTGTTCCTACTTAAGATCATATCTTGATTTCAAGTTAGGTTCATTTATTTTATCTTTATATTTATCTTTACTTTTTTATTTAAATAAAAATCATTGTAACTCTAGTTTTGGTCATTATTTCACCATTATCCTTAGTTATAGATATTCACATTTAAACTAGCTCAGCATAATTGGAATATTATGTCATTCAAAGTTATTCATACTTATGATGCCTAATTTATTTTTCTATATAAATCACTTTGTGCTCAGGTCTTAACATCTTAATGTCAACATCAACTTTGATGAATGATTCTCAAGAACACTTTGCAAAACCTAGGCTCATGATATGGAATTAGACCTCTAGGTAGCATCCATTTCAAGCTTCCTTGTCTATGCTTATATGTGCATCTCTTTTCATACATTATAAGTCTAATAAATTATTTATCATTCCTCATTCCATTCTCTCCCAAACTTGGGTGAACTACATTGGCCTGAAGTTCATGTTGGAACATGAGTTCATGGAACTATGCAGGAAATGCTTAATTTCTATTGAGGTCAGCTCAACTATCTCCATTCTTATTTTCATCTCTCTCATCACTTTGTGCATTCTCATATGCTTAGTTTTATATGGATTTCTAAGCCATTACACCATTTCATGTACATTTTCATCCACTCATTTTAACCTATCTTTTTAGTTATATCTTTAAGCTATTTTGCTTACCAATTACCCATGTTAGGGCACAAAATCTAAAAAAAATCTAAATCAAATAATCTCTATAGGGGAAAATCATTATTTATTATTTATCAATGATCAAGATTTACCCTACTAGGGCAAAACTAATTTATCATGATCAAATCTGCTCTATTGGAGTACTTTTTATTATATTCTCTTTGGAGACCCCATTCTAGTGGTGCTTCCCCTCCTAAAGTAGAACATTCTCTCTTTTCATTTAATTCTAAGATTTCCATATTAAATCCCATGATGGAAATATTTTAGTGTGCAACTTGTCTCAAGATTGATCAGTGCCATAAGCGTGCAGCTTGTACTCTCAAATTGGGTATTTTTAAAAGTGTGTCCCTTATATTTATGGATTGGATCTTTCCCATTCCTCCTATTTTTGGGGCCTATTATACATCTAATCATATTTTTATCATTTATGGTAATCATGTGTGCAAGCATTAGCTCATCTGGATGTGATCTATTCCATGTGTTAATCTCTCACTTTCTCTCTCTTTTCGAGAGTCTGTCCTTTTCTTCCATCCTAATATGTCCTCTCAAGGGGGCATCATGGGTATGTTCCAATTTATTATTGACAACTCTTTTCCTTGAAAATATGTTGCTTCAATTTAATATCTCGCTACACTTTCTCAAATAGGGGCAAAATGTAGACATCTAATTCCTAACACCATTTATGTTGAAATTGTCAATCTTACTTGAATTTCACTCAAATGCACATTTTAGGTCAAAATACATAAAATGCCCTAAATGGTTCAAAATTGACACTTATAAGAGCCAATTTAGATCAAAGTATCCCTAAATAGGGCAATGCATATTATGGGCTAGCTAACTTTGATCAAATCATTTCGAGTCAAAATGATAATTTCACCATTTAGTGCTCTAGATCACTCTTTTCTTCTAAATCACTGGTACACATCACGTACCTTTGTTATTTGGTGTTGGAAACATCTTAAATAGAAATATAGCTCCAATACATCTAAAATAATGTTCCAGTTCTTCTCTAATCAAATTATGACCCAATAATATGACTTTTTGACCATTTTGATTAATTGTGCACCAATTTTCAAATAATTACACAAATGTTGATTAACTTTGTTTAAGGCTAATTAATCCAAATCAAGAGCTTAAGTAGATTTTCCATGATATTTGTTAAATATTTTTCTTTAAAAATTTATTCCTATTGACTACATCATCAAGTGACATCATTTCTTGGGAAGACATCCCTAGGCCATAAATGCCACAAATATCAAGATTATGGGTCACCCATGCATAGTTAATGCCTCCCATGCCTCTTTAATTCCCATTCTTACAAGGTCATGATGAAGATAATTATGGATTTAATTCTAAATATTAGTATTATACATGGCCACACATCTCAACCTTGAGATGGAAGGTCACCGTTGATCCTAACCAATCTCAAAAATCTATAAATAGAGAGGCTATGGACATGAATTTTAATCTTAAATATTGAAAATTTATAATGTTAAATTGTTTCCACAATCCTTTGAATTTGATCATTGATTTTGTTTGCAAGCTTCATTGATAGGCTAGTTTAGTGATTTGGAATCATTGGCCTAGGTTTTATGGAGTTTTTTTGAGACATTGGAGGAGTTTACCACCTTTGTTGACAAAGACAAGGATGCTTGATCAAGGGAGAACGTGATTTTGAACCACATAGGTATGGTGAATCCATTTGGGAAGGTAATATGATGTTTCTTTCTTTCATTTTGTTTCTTGATATCCTTTGTAATTCCCATAGGAATAGATAGGTTTAGTTAGTTAGTTCTTTATGCATTTTTCATTATTTATGGACTAATGTTTGACTAATTTTCTTTATAATTCTCTCTACAATCTCTAATCCTACTACATGTGGGATCATTATGGTAACTATTTACTGGTCTACACCATTCACTTTCACTGATACCTTCACCAAAACCAAAAACTATTGTTTTACAAAGCCTTCTCCTTTAGACCAAACCAACCCATGCGGTCCATCAAATTGGGGCAACCAATTTGAACACCACTCACCCAAACCTTTTTGAACTACATTGGCCTGATGTCCATGGACTATGTAGTAGTGCTTCACTTCTAAGGGTAGCTTGGCCACTAACAACTAATTCCCATCCCCTTTTTCTTCTCACTCATTTCCATCGCTAAAAATGCCCTCTTTCTTAGGGAATCCTACATCAAGGAAGCTTTGTATTATTTATTTAGCATCCTTATGTTTTAAGACCACCTAATACTTCCTCTTAAGTTTTTCCCCTGTTATTTGGAGAACTACATCAACTTGAGATCTTTCTGGACTATGTAGGCAACTCTTAGTTACTGAGGTCAACTTAGCTGCATCCTTTATTTATTTTTCCTTCTAACCTAAAATCTCTTCCTCCACTTCTCTACCTATCCCCTAACCACCTCCCTCCCTTCATCTTATCAATCTCTTTTAACCACTTTTATAGCTTGTCAATCTCTTTTAACCACATTTATAGCTTGTCAATCTCTTTTAACCACTTTTATAACTTGTCAATCTATTTTAACACAAGGTTTGATATTCTTCCTCATTGGCCCCTCTCATCTCCCATAAAACCACCACCTACTCTACTTTACTAGCCTCCCCATCACCTTTCCTTGTGCATAATTCACATCTCACTCCCTCACCCACTTTTCATGTTTTTGGTCTCTCTCTCCACTTATTACCAACCATGTCCTTTATCCTCTTCAACTTATTTCACCATCCTCATCATCTCCCCTTGCCCTTGGCTATTTGTCATACCCTCTTTTATCACTTTATTTTCCTCATGAATTCCACATCATACTATGCATCTTGAAAGATTTCTATTTCCTTTGTTACAATATTTTTTCTTTACGTGTACCACCACTCTCTACCATTTCTCCATTTTTTCCACCATAATCATTTTCCATTCTTCTTGTTTGATTTTTTCATCCTTTCATCTTTTTTGTCTTCTTTTTTTCCTCCACAACTAGTTTCTCCCTGGGTATTTATCCTTTGAGAAGCCTTCCATAATTGCCTCTTTTCTTCTTCTTAGTTCTTGCCTTTTGAATTTTGTGTTCCCTTTTTCCTCTTTCCATTTAGGTACTCACTTGTATTTTACATCTATGTGAGTATACCTACATTATATCCCTACTTCAATTTTTCCTTTTTCTTCTTATCTTCCCTAATCTTCATCCTTTATCTTCATCTCATTTCCTTTCATTATTTTCCACCATCCTCTTCCTTTTATCCATTTACTTTCATTTTTCTCATCTTGAGGACATTCCTTGTTCTTCCTAGCCTTCTTTTTCCTCTTATATGACAATGCTTGGCTTCATTTATCCTTCTCCACCTTTATCTTTATCTAAAACCTTGTTATTTTCTCTACCTATTTCTTCATCCATCTCCTAGTCTTCCTTCACCTCATCCCTTGTTGAAACTTCTTTATTCTCTCCCATTGGCACTCCACCTTCTCACTCATTAGAGTGTGGTTACTAGTTGAGCTACTTCTATATGCATCTCCTTGTATACTTCTTTATGTCCTCCATGCCCTTTCCTTAATGCATGAAATTTGGTCAAGTTCATAACTTTAGGTGCATCCCTTTCTTCCTTTAATGACTCTGTGTGTTTTGCTTGGACCCTCTTTTTTGTTCCTCTCCAACTAATCCATTCACCCTACCTACCACCTTTATCCTTTTTTAAACCCTCTACCCATTTTGAGCATGTTATAGTATCAAAATTATTCCACTCAATTTTGGTTTACTATGAGATATATATCAATCCTATGGCTTTATGAAATAATGAGCTAGGATTGTGGGCTCATATGACCAACCAATAAGCCTGAGCATTGCTAAGCCATCAAGATGAAGATTCCTTCCTCACCCCCTCTAGTCTTACCTATTTTAAACCCTTTTTACTCTGACCTTTGAAGATGTTAGAATCAAAATTAAAACCACCTTAAAATGGAAGATTTGGGATACCTATGTGGGGATGATAACCACACCTTCTCACACACCCTAATCTTCCAACCAATAATTTCCCTTAATTCTCCCTTCTCAGACTACATATTATTATGCCTTGAAATATCCCTACTCTTTAATTGCAATCCATGACCTGCTCCCTCATTTAATGAATACTATTATTATTTGCCTCACTCCATATTCTAAAAACCCTCAGCATCTTTCTTTGAATTCCATCAAAACTTAATGCTTACTTATTTTGGGGCCCCACTGACTCAAGGGTCAAGGGTTTGAATCTTGTCCACTTCTCATTTAACTACTTTTCTTCCCCAAATTATTTAATCATACCCTTCCATAGCCTATTAACTAAATTATTGTGAAGTGTGCATAATATCAACTTATTTGGATGGTGATAAAAGAACCCATTGGATCATCATGGCAATTCAAGTATTGATAGATTTTATAAATCTTGATAAATCATATTTCTCATTTTTTTAAAATGGTGACCAAAATTTAATGCTTGAACCTACTTATCCTTAGCTGTAGATTCATTTTTCATAGTTGATGCAATCATCTAATTACATCCTAGGTAATCTCATCCACCTTTTATACCAAACCAATTAGAAAACTATTTGATACCCATATTTTTCACCCTTTTGGAACTTCCCTTTATTCAACATCTTCAATTGGACCTAACTACATGATATCAAATTAGGGCAACCAAGTTAACCATCACTCTTCACCTCAAAAGAACTACATTGGCCTGACGTTTATTTTAGATTCTTATCCATGGAACTATGTAGGTAGTGTCCACTTGCCACGTACATCTGGAGTTAGCTTGACCATCCCCTTCTAACCCATACCCAATCCACCCATGCTTTAACCATGCCCACCTTGATGTTGGTTGCTTATAACCAAGAACATTAGCATGTTTTATAAAAACATTTGACCAAAATGACTAACCTTACCATGTTGAACTTTTCAACATTTGCACCACCACGTGCATGACCCAATAAATTATGTTTTTTTTTAGGAGCACTTCCTACCCTAGATACTTGTGACCAACACCAAACTTTTTTAGATGACTTGATAGGTAACTCCATCAGCTATGACCAATGTTATGGATCAATTATCCCTATCACATGCCTTTAGAATATTGACCTTATTATTACCAACATTGGTAGCTTTAATATTTACACAATATTGACTAACATGCTTAGTTACATTTTTTACACCCATTTGCATTTCACATGCCCAACTACCTTGTGGCACCACCTAGTGCCTCCCCCCAACTACTTATCAAACCTACACTTGATTCCACCTTCCTTTATCAAATCTTGGTTTGAGGTGGAACACATCTTTCCATGCTTAGATCAACTTGACCTTTGACCAAGTGACTCATTTTTGTTTTACATATTGTTAACTCGAAGCGGCATAACAAAAATGGGTAAAATGTAAACACTAGAAAACTATGCACTTGCAATTTTCAATGACTAAAGGCCTTAGGACCCCCCCAAAGACCCCATAAAATTTTTAAAACCTTAACAAACCCTTCTTAATCCAACTAAATCACTATTTTCCTAGTCACATAAAACTATTCAAAAATACTATTTGAAATTACTATTCAAAAGTACTATTCACTCTAGGACCCATTATCACTATTCATGATGACATGGAAAGTGGCATGGAATGTGACATGAAATGTGACATGTCAAGTGACATGGAAGGTGATATGGTGAGTGACATGGCTTAGAAGTGATGTGGATTGATGTGGGACATCATACCCCACCTAGGACCCTTCCTAAACTGCTTGAGGATCTCATTTAAGCATAAAAAAGGCCACACTTAAAATATGGAAAATTTTCCCTTAGGGGACCATTATTCACCATGTATTTTACATGAAATTAACATCCAAGAAAAGATACCTACCTCTTTAAGATAAAGGGCACCCATTTTTGACTTCTTAACCCAAATGAGACACTCACTGACCCAAATGGGAATCTACACCCACCTCATTTTGACTAATTCATCCACTAAATATAAAATGATGCCATACCTCTATTATTCCTCTTTTGGCATGAATCTTCACAACATATGCTATAAGTCACCCTGCTTTCCTTCACCCATGATTAAGTTGGAAAGTTGAAAGTTAGTCTTTTGATTGTTAACATTTTATTTAAGGTTTGGAGGCATCATCAAGGATGTTATCATCATGAGAATAAATATCCAAAGCATTGAATTTATACTGAAGTTCTACCAAAATTTCTTCAACAACATCAACACCAACATCTTCATCAACACTCTTCTTCAAACTTGGAAGGTAACCTTGGATTTATTTGCTACAATTTAATTTCTTATCCCTCTTGGCATATTCATTCTTGACTTCTAAACCCACCCTTTGGCCTTCTTATTCTCTTAGCCTCCATATCTTTTTCCCTTAGCCTCTTCATTTTCCTTTCCCCTTTATCCATTTACCCCTTCTCTCATTTCCCTCTTTACCATCTTCACTCTCTTTATCCCATTACCCTTTTGTCACCTTAATCATTTGTTGTATTATCCTTTTCAACCTCCACCCCTTAAAAATTTACCATATCATCCATTTTCCAAACCCAACCACATCACTCTTTTGACCCTTGCCATTTCACCAAACCAAAAACCAAAACCTTGCTTTTAACTAGTTTTCAGCAATTTTAATTATTCAAACTATTTTCCTTAATTTTAATCATATTAGCAAAGAATTTAGTTTAATTAATTAAATTTAGGTTATTTGTTGTATTTAATTTTAGTTTTATATTTTAAATACATGTTTCCTTCATTTTTATCTATCAAACTTAAGTGTTAAAATTAGATGGATTGACAACCCTCTAGGAATCTTTCACTTCTAAGGTCTAGCTTACGCTAGGCAATCCACCCATCTTCTTGTCTAACAAAAAAGTCTATTTTAGTGTTTTCTTATTTGCAAGTAATACTCCCAAGCCAAAGAGGAGTTCTCACAAGATCTAGATTCAACATGTGCATTCAACAAATATTCTTCTACACCCCCTTTATCACTAGTTTCTTTCTTCCCAAAACTAAGAAGAAAAGAAAAAAATAGAGAGAAACATTTTGGCATGTCTGGTGGGACCTAGTTCCATTTTTTCCTCAATTATTTGATCATTGTATGAAATCATTTATTTTTGGGCTTAAAAATTAACCATTGGCATTCATTGATTGCTTATTGATTGTAGTTCATTTAGTAACTTAGGAGGCAAAGTAATCTTATAATAGCATTCACACTTGCTATCACACATGAAACTGAACCAAAAAATAATTTACACATCAAAACAATACTTGAGACAAGGACCAACCATGATTTCATCACCTGACAATAACTTTACCCCCTCTCAGCTATCCCACTTTGATTTCACCACCAAGGAGATAACCAACTCAGCCCTCTAGTTGTGTATAAACTCTGGATTCGATATATATTGGATAAGGGCTTGCATTGGCTATGGGATCATGAGTTGAGTGGAACAAGACCCAAACACCAAGCCACGTATTGAAGTTTAACATAGATCTTCCTTTTGAGCACCTAAACAACCTAAAACTATCTATAGACTTCCACTTTAGTACCCACTTTGCAAGCCAACCTCCCTTATCACACTCTTTAAGGCATAAGCCAAAAGCAATTTAAAAGTAATCCTAAGGATAAAATGCACTTATTAGTGTGTGTATTGATTTCTTTGAAATTTTTTGTTTTGCTCTTTGGTTGAGGTGTGAGTGTTGCAATAACATTCCCTTTTTTCTCATATGGTTTCTTCCAGACAACAAGTGAGAAATCAAAATAACCAACCACCACCTTCTTCTTTATCTATGGATTATACCCTAGATGTTGACAAATATCCTCATGCTTCACCTCACCATTCTCCTCCACCACATTATCCTTATATAACCCCAATCATATCTAAAGGAGATCTGAACTTTAATGCCTTCTTTGATAATAATCTGATGGCTTTACAACATTACCTCAACACATTACCTCACTGTACCCCACCTACTTTAGTTACTTCTTCTAATATTTCTCTTAGCATGTCATTTCACCTTATTTTAGGTACCACTTCAACCCAACCATTGACCCAGGCCTCTTCTAACACCCCATCTACCCAATGTCAAACCAATCTTCCACCCCCAACCAAACACATCTTGTCACATCCCATGTGGGTTTAACCTTGCCATTTATTACCTATACCCCACCCACCGATACATTATCTTCCTTTATAGCTTCTATCTTCCCTTCAGTTGCCACCAATCCCTTATTCACAGTCCCACTTCAAATCCTAGTGCTCTCCATACCTCAAAACCTTCCCATAATCAACACTAGAGTAATTACCCTATCTCAACTTTCCCAACTTCCTCCTACCTCAACCATACCAACCACATCTTTTTCTCAACAAGTACCTATGACAACTTACTAGTATGTCCCTCATCTGGTACATGCCTCCCTCTACCCAAGCTTTCATACCAAGTAGTTATTATGTGCCACCATCTCAACCTCTTGGCACCACTTATCAATATGTGGCTTCTTCAGCACTATCTGTTACCTACTCATACATTGCCATAACCCAACCCCAACAAAATGTACCTCTTAATTATATGACTTCCCAACCTCAATCTGATCTAATCAAAATTCTAATACTGATAGATGCAATACCTTTAAGAGAATTTTCTAAGACCTAATTGATAAAGGGAGATTGTGTTTGATAACCCAAATTCTCCTTCCAACCAATCTCTTGATATTTTCTAAAAACCATTCCCAAATCATCCACTTTAAACCCAACACCATGAAAACTAACTTGAATCCTCCAATTCACATGAGGCACATGTAATCAATGTCATTAGTAAAGTGCCCATTGCTAAAAAATTCATCACCTCTATCACCCAAATAGAGGAATATAATCTAACATCATCTACTTCTCCAGGTGCCCATATGGAGGAATTAGCTACCCTTTCGACTTCCTTAGATGAAACCATATTTCTATCCACCTCTCCTATGGTGGAAATAACCAAGGAGATAACCATTCTATTGGCCATTTCATCTACCCCTCTAATCCAAGTAGAAACTCCACCTACTTCTTTAGATAACCAAATCCAAGAAGAAACTATGCCTGCCCTTCCATCTAAAATCATTACCCCCACCACTCCTATTCTATAACCATCTATACCTCCCTTGGAAACTATTGCTAGAGAAGCCTTATCCTCATCTACCCAATCATCACCCTCGAAACCTTCCACCAAAGATAACAACATTGAAACCATTCCTTCTTCTTCCTCAAAGGGCTTGCGCTTTAAAACCAATGATTAAAGAACAATAACCATTTATAAGCCTTTTTTTAGATCATTAAAAGTTTGGAATTTACTTCCCAACATAACTTTGATAAAACCAACTTTTGGCATTATCTTAGAGTCCTGTATCAAATCAAATATGAACCTTCCACCTCACTTGAGTCTACAGTCAAGCCTATAGGATTAAATCCACCAACTACCCCTCTTTATATCACTAGTGAACCATCTAACCTAACCTCACCTAAAGTTTTCAAACCACCCTATGCTTCTTTCATCAAGCTAATTTTTTTTTAGGGATCCTTCCCATGCCTAATCCTTCTCACTCTCCATTGAGATTGGATTTAATTGTATCAATCCAATTAAAGCCAAATCTAATTAAACCTATTAAAAATGGAGGGTTTCCTAAGCCACAACCTCAAGTTAGGCCCATACCACATCCTCCACATTTACCCTCTATTCTGGGACCATATCCTTCCACCATTCTCGTTACCTACTCTTCCTCTAAAAAACCATCTCCCCTTTCTCTACCTATAACAACCCAACCCTCTAGTTCATCATCATTCCTTACTAACCTTTCTCCATCTATTTTCCCATCCATTAAACCCTCATCATCTAGACCTTCAATTCTTAAGCCTATTACAACTAAGACAATTCTTCATAAACCACCAACCAAACTCATTCCACCAAACACACCTCCTATCCAAAAAACTTTACCCCATAAGATCCCTACACCTAAAGTTTAAACTTCACCACCTTCTAGATCTTTGCCTAAATATTATACAACCATTTTTGAAAGATTGTTGCAAGCCTTTGTCATTATCTTACCACCAATCAAGCCTATTGACCCCACTCAACAAAAGCCAACCTAGTTTAAGGACAATTTGATTTATCTTTATCATAGGATCCCTAGGCATGATACAAATTTTTTTAAAGCCCTCCAATTAATTGTTCATGGCCTTTTGGAGGAAGATGATCTACTAGAAAAATATTCTATAAGTCCCTTACCTCTTCCACCACCTATCCAATCCATCGATCAACCATCCACTTCCTTACTTTCACCAAGGAGTGAAGAAGAGGAACTGAATCAAGAAACTATCCCCCTTATCAATGCCATTCATATGGGGACTTAGTCTCAAGCTCAGTAAAGGGATACGAGTAAATCCATCTAATAAAATGAAAAGGGCAAGGCAAAGGTAGCCATTCCATGGTCTTATACTTCAACTCCCCAACCAACCAAACACACCCAAACAACTACACCTTCACCTTCACAATCAAAACCACCCAAGACTAAAATCTCCATTTTAGGAGCCCCTTCTTCTAATGCATCTCCATTCATCTAATTCTTGGTGTTAAAATAACTTCACCAAATGCTATTCAAAATGAGCCTTTATGACTTAATTAGTATTTCACCTCAACATCATCAGGATTTAATCAAATCACTACATTCTATAGAGGTTTAACTAGATGTTATCCAACCTCTTGCATCTTTGATTGGAACCATCCAACATGCTGCCATGGTCACTTTTCAAGAATTAAAAATTCTTCCATATCATAGCGAAGACCATGATCCCCTCTTTTCATCACCATGTCCATTAATCAGACATGTGTCAAAAGAGTCATGATTGATGGGGGAGTGAGTATCAATATCATCTCCTCCCATTCTTATGATCAACTTTGACTACCTAAAAACATCATATCTAAAAGCTCAGTAGTTCTTGGATCATTTAATGATACTTTGGCTACCACTCTAGGAATAGTTATTCTCCACATCTATTTGGGGCCTCAAACTATTTTATGTCATAGAGGGTGAGTTTCAATATAATGTGTTACTTGGTTTCCCTTGGATCTGTGCTATGGGTTGCATCCCTTCCACCCTTCACCAATGTATCAAATTCAAACATGAGGGACAAGTCATCATAATCAAAGTGGATCCAAGTACCTTCACTTCTTGTAATATTACATATAGCCCAATGACATCCTCATTCCACCTTCACCTCCTCCATAACTAACCTCTAACCAAAACACTACATCAACCCCACCCACCAACACTTATGTCTACAACAATGAGGAAGTATCCAATAGTTCAACCATCTCTTCATCTCAAATCCCAGTCAAAAACCCCTTACAATCCATATTTCAATGTCTCACACTGGGCGAATATTAACTCCTAGCTTTAGATGTTTTCCCTTCTCCACATGAATTTAGGAAACCCCAAAATGATCTACTTTATGATCCTAATATTGGTACCCTTGTCCCCTTTGGCCTTTCCAACAATAGAACATATTTTGTCTATGGGGGACTTGATAAGCCACTCCTTACTCCCATTGCCATGCCTTATATCTAACCATTCACTTCCAACTTTTCATATCTTATCAATTTGACCTTTGCCTAGATGTACCTTCATTAGTGTGCTTAGAAGGGGTTTGGTTTCAGACTCTATGAATAAGGGCCTCATGAACTTCCTATCATTAAATAATAAAAACATGATGAGTTATTTGGCTTGGGATATGTTCCCCTAGAAGTTCCCACATCACCAAACTAGTTCTCACCACTATCGATGAACATCCAACCTCACCAATCCCATCTCTCCCATTTGGAAAACCTCCAACCGCACCAATACAAATGAGGAACTTTTAGCACTATTAGCCTTACCTTTCTAATTTTAAAAACCTCTACCCTTACCAAATCCATTTGAAGACTTTGACATCATCCCATTCAACTTTTTTTTATTAGTACCATTAGTTTAGGCCCACTAACCTATCAACACAGTGGCCAAACTAAAACCTTTCCTGTCATCCACCCTAAAATGATCAACCATGATTCACCCACCATCTATACCATTCAATGCCAAGATGATAATTCCATCCTCACCACCTTGGTGTAAGAGACTCTCCCATCCATAAATATTTCCCTCTGAAAGACCAAACTATGCTCAATAAATCAACTATTAATGTTAACTTAGGAACCTAAGATAATCCTTGTATCATTAAACTGGGCCAATCCTTGGAATCTAATGAGCAACATGATTATCCCACCTTCCTTCAAGACTACAGCATCACATTCACTTGGTCTTATCAAGATATGCCCAGGATGAAGCCCTCCATCACCCTTCATAACATCATCACCCATCCAAAGGCTAAGATGGTATGGTAAAAGCTTCACAAAATTCACCCTTGTATAGCTCTTCTCATTAAGGAAGAACTTTAACTTCTTTTATCTGTCAACTTTATTCAACTAATTGACTACCCATAATGGGTCTCTAATATTATTTCTATTACCAAGCTCACTGTGGGACTCCACCTTTGTGTGGATTTCTAAGATTTAACCTTACATGCCCCAAAGATGAATTTCCTTTACCAAACATCGACTAACTTGGTGACCTTACTATAAGTCATGAAATGTTATCCCTCATGGATGGATTTTTAGGATACAATCAGATCTTGATCACCCCCTCAAACCAACATAAAACTACCTTCACTACTCCTCAGGGAACCTTCTAATCTTGAGTCATAACTTTTGGCTTAAAAAATACAAGAGTCACATATCAATGAGACATGACCTATGTATTTCATGATCTTATTCATAAAATTATAGAGGATTATGTGGATGATCTCCTTAAAAAATCTAAACACCACAAGGACCATTTATATGGTTTTATTATCATTTTTCACTGATTGATCCAATTCTATGTTTGGATCAATCCCAAAAAATGCATTTTTAGGGTTTTATCTAGAAATCTTCTAGGCTTTATTGTCTCCCTCTATGGAATTGAGATTGACCTTGATAAATTCAAGGCCATCCTAGAAATTCCTCCTCCAACAAACCTTAAGCAACTTCACAGTCTACAGGGAAAACTCCAATCTATCCATCACTTCATCTCTCAATTATCAGATAGATGCCAACCCTTTCACCACCTCTTGAAGAAAGACACCTCCTTTAGATAGACCAAATATTTTCAAGCTTATTTTGATTCACTAAAATAATACTTGCTTTCTCCACCTATTCTTATCCCACCTAGGGATGACCAACCTTTCTACCAATATGTATCTACCATCGATCACTCTTTCGGCACCATGCTAGCTCATCAGGATGAACAAAACAAGGAGAAAACCATTTACTATATATTTCACATGATTATAGAGTATGAGACACGATATACCCATCCTAAAAATCTTTGTCTCATTTTCATTTTTATTGCCTCTAAGCTTTGTCATTACCTTCTTAATCACAAAACATATGTTATCACTAACACCATCCCACTCAAGTATATTCACTCCAAGCCATACCAAAATTAGTGTATGAATAAGTGGCTCATACTTCTATCTAAGTTTGATCTTGAGTTTCTTCACCAAATATCCATTAAGGGGTAGGTCATTACTAATCAATTAGCTAAAGCCCCTCTCCCAGATAACCATCCCATTTCATTAACATTTCTTGATGAGTCTATTACAACTCAAAATAATTTATCCCATCCCATTCCATTAACACAATAGAAAATCATTCAAAAATAAAAAGTTTTAAGCCCTCTATGATGATTTTGGCATCAAACTCAGCCATTCCTCACCTTACCATCCTAAGGCAAATAGACAAGTAGAAGCATCCAACATAACCCTCATCAAAATGCTGACCAAAGTTGTAAGTGCTTTAATTTAGGATTGGCACATACACATCCATTTTTTTTATGGGCCTATCACACTAGTATTCAAATCACAATAGGTACTACACCTTTTTCCCTAGTCTTTGGCATAGATGTTGTTCTACCTCTTGAAGTCCAGATTCCCTCTCTTCATATTTCCTTACACGACATCATTTTTGAAGAGGATTATTATCAAGAACACCTCACATGCCTTGAATTACTTGATGAACATCACCTTGATGTCCTTAACCATATTTACATCTATTGAGAGTGTATTACATGCTTATAACAATCACCTCAAACAAAAATAATTCAATATCGGAGATCTCATCCTAAAATAAAACCAACACATGACCAACATGAAGAAGAATAAATGAGGCAAGTTTACTTTCAATTGGCTTGGACCCTAGATCATTAGCCATAAGTATGGATTAGGATTTTATCATTTGTCATCTCTTGAAGGTAAACTGAATCTTGAGCCTCTCAATGCTTTGCATCTACATCAATTTTTATGTTAAATAAGGATCAAGCTCACTTGTTTGTCTAACTTAAGCTCATCCCTTGATCATGAGATTTTAACCTTCACCCACCTTCCTCCTCCCATTTTGAGGATAATTGATTAAAACATAGAACCATGTGAATAACCATCATAGTCATGGCCTAATCCTAAATATGGGTACCACGGCTCTACCCATAACATGGTTCTCATAGATACTTTTCATCTCTAACAAGATAAAATCCCATGGTCATTGTCTCGAAAAACCACACCTTTTCACATATCATTGACCTTCTTGTGTAACTTTTTTCCATCATAAAGGTAAACATCTAAACCTAATTAGATTGGTCCATGTCTAAACACATTTCATCTTGCAACAATTACTTGGGTCAATATCTTAAGCATTATAGACTGCTGCCTTGAAGGACAACTACCCAAAAACAAAATAAAAACTGCCAAATGTAAGGTAGATTTCTCCCTTGAAGGATAGCTATCAAAATAATTAAACAAAGATAATAAGATTAGACCACTCCCTTGAAGGATGTCTAAGTTTACTTTGTCAAAATTACAAATTTTTTTTAAAAGCTTCCCACATTGATCAACTTCCCATATATAGAAATAAAGTAAAATACCCACTATCACAACAAATTCTAAATCCATAATTAGCTCTCCAGCAACATAATAACTTAGAAGCCATAATCAGCTTCCACATGTAGACTTCTCACATTGATCAATCTACATATAACATATGACATGGACTTGTCTATTACTATTCTTAGGTCACCTATAGAAGGGGCAAAATAATTCACATATGGTTATCATACATATCACCCATTACCCTTCACACCACCCATCACCCATGTTCCCTTTAGACTATCTATGAATCAAGGGATCTAGAGCTTACTTGATACCCTATGATCAAGAAAACTTTTTTATCGACTAATGACCTCTCATTTATAGTGTTTGTGGGGCTTATATTCATTAAGTTGATCCCACTTTGGGTTTGTTTTTAGTCCTTGTCAAAAACAAAGCATTGTGCCCTATTCTTAATGTACTTGATTGGTGTTTTCCTCATGACTTTTACCATCTGATGTTGCAACAACAACAATAATTTTTTTTTTACATATCCATAACCATAACATTCATAAGTATCCACACAACCTTAAGCATGATACCATTCGATCAGTGACATCCAACACATTTTATACATAATAAATTGGGCAATATTTTATTTAGGGTACAAGGAATTACATGAAACATACATATTCATCAGATTATACATGGCCTAAAGCACATGCATACATTGACATACCTTATAAATAAGGCATTATTTATTTAAGAAAGTTTGCCTCATGACCTAGATGGTAGCATTAGTGCAAGATAAGGGGATGGAACTCCTGTTCATTATTGTTATTGTTTTTGATGATGAATGTAGTTAAAGATGGTAGTCTTATTGCGTGGAGGGACATACACCATCATTTGCAATGGAAATTTTAATGATTATTGTGTGAAGGTAGATGTGCTCACATGAAGGACATGATCTGATCTTAGTACTGATCCTTATCATGATTCTTTAAATAGAATACCTACCCATTCTTTCTCACTAACCTAGTTCTCCATTATGTTGATCAAGAAGGTCATATGATGTCATTAATTCCCTTGAATAGTCTTCCCACTAGAAATGGTCATCTCTACCTACCTTTTCCCATGGACACATCACCCTCAATATGATTGGTCATCTTGATAAAGCCATTATGCACCATCATGATCTATTTTTGTTGCCCTTATCATTTGATTCACATCCAATGTCTTTCCTTGCTTTGTCATCTCATGACCATTATATGCATAGTAGTCATTTACATCATTATCACCTTTGGCCTAGTTGACATAAATTAGCTTTCAACCATGGGTTGCTATAATGATCATGCCTTTAAAACTACCACTGCCACTATTGCTGATGGTAGTAACTCCCAAATCCTTACCACTTTAGAAAATTTTCCATCAAAGGTAGGCTACCATGAATTCACACCAATACATTCACCTTCTTGTCCCCTCTACCCTCCCCTTAGTACCATCCCATTGACATAATCTCTAAATGTCAGACCCCAACCATTGGTAGTACTTGCTCCAACATGGTAGTCTTTTCTTTTGTGCCAACTGAATGTTCATCCATAGAAAGGGAACCATCATCTTCTCCCACCCATGCAGCTTCTTATTGGTTAGGTCCAAATTAGCAAAACCAATAAGTCATTGGTTCCACAGAGCTAGGATAGAGGATGCAAACATGAACACCATTTGTTTAGCCTACCCATGTAGCTCTTGGGTTAGGCAAGGTCTATCCTCTATTGCTCACCATGCTACTCACTTCCTTACTTATATAATCTACTTGACCATCAAGGAAATTATTTTCAGGTCATCACTTCACTACTATCCTTAAAGATTGGCTCGTAGTGGTGATGAACCTTGGCCAAAGTGACTCTATAGATCTGGATAGACCCCCACCTCCTAAAACTTGGCTCATATTGGTTGACACTATCTCCAAACTCCTACCCTCACATAATTTTAGAAGGTGTAACCTCCTAACAAAGTCACCTCTTATTTGGATTAACTCCATTGAAGATCATTTGTGGTACTTAACATCATTTTCCATTCTAATCTATCCTACTTTAGCCATTTGTATCTCTAATCCTACTAAATGTGAGATCATTATGGTAACTATTTACTAGTCTACACCATTCACTTTCACCAACACCTTCACCAAAATTGAAAACTATTATTTTACAAAGCCTTCTCCCTCAACCCGAACCAACCCATGTGGTCCATCATATTATGGCAGCCAATTTGAACACCACTCACTCAAACCTTGTTAAACCACATTGGCATGATGTCCATGGATAATGTAGGTGATGCTTCACTTCTAAGGGAATCTTGACCACTAACAAATAATTCCCATCCCCTTTTTCTTCTCACTCATTTCTATCTCTAACAACACGCTCTTATTTAGGACATCCTACATTAAGGATGCTTTGAATTATTTCTTCAGCATCCTTATCTTTTAATACCATCTACTACTTCCTCTTAAGCTTTTCACCAATTACTAAGAGAACTACATCATCCTATGGTCTTTTTAGACTATGTAGGTTGTACTTAGTTACTGATGTCAACTTAATCGTATCCTTTATTTTATTTTCCCTTCTCACCTAAAATATCTTCCTCCACTTCTCTACCTATCCCCTCGCCACCTCCCTCCCTTCAACTTATCAATCTCTTTTAACAAAATTTCCATCTTGTCAATCTCTTTTAACACAAGGGTTGATATCCTTCCTCATTGGTCCCTCTTATCTCCCATAAAACCACCACCTACTCTACCTCACTAGCCTCCCTATCACCCTTTCCTTGTGTATTCTTCATAGTTCACTCCCTCACCCAATTTACATGTTTTTGGTCTCTCTCTCCACTGATTACCAACCTTATCTTTTATCCCCTTAAACTTATTTCACCATCCTCATCATCTCCCCTCACCCTTGGCTATTTGTCGTACCCTCTTTACCACTCTCTTTTTCTCAATAATTCCACATCATGCTATGCATCTTTCAAGATTTATATTTCCTTGATTACTGTAATTTTTAATTATGTGTATCACCACTCTCTACCATTTTGGCATTTTTCCCACCATACCCATTTTCTGTTCTTCTTGTTTTTTTTTTTTTTTTCATTCTTTCATCCTTTTGTCTTCCTTTTTTCCTCCACAACTGGTTTCTCCCTAGATATTTATGCTTTGAGAAGCCTTCTACAATTGCCTCTTTTCTTCTTCTTAGTTCTTGCCTTTTGCCTTTTGCATTCCACTTTTCATCTTTCCATCTTGGTAATCACTTGTCTTTTACATCTGTGTGAGTATCCCTACATTATATCCCTGCTTTAATTCTTCCTTTTTATTCTTATCATCCCTGATCTTCATCCTTTATCTTCATCTCATTTCCTTTCATTATTTTCCACCATCCTCTCCGTTTTCTCCATTTCCTTTCATTTTTCTCATCTTGAGGACATTCCTTGTTCTTCTTGACCTTATTTTTCCTCTTATATGAGCATGCTTGGATCAATCCATCCTTCTCCACCTTCATTTTTATCTATGAGCTTTTTGTTTTCTCTACCTATTTCTTCATCCATCTCCTAGTCTACATTTACCTCATCCCTTGTTGAAACTCCTTTACTCTCTCCCATTGGAACTCCACCTTCTCACTTATCAGAGTGTGGTCACTAGTTGAACTAATTTTGCATGCATCTCCTTGTCTACTTCCTTGTGTCCTCCATGCCATTGCCTAAATGCATGAAATCTTTTTAGGTTCATAACTTTATTTTCATCCCTTTCTTCTTTTAATGCCTCTGTGTGTTGTGCTCAGATGCTCTTTTGTATACCTCTCTAGCTACTCCATTCACCCTACCTATCACCTTTCTCCCTTTTAACCCCTCTACCCTTTTTGATCATGTTATGGCCTCAAAATTCTTCTACTTGATTTTGGTTTATTGTGAGATATATACCAATCCTACGGCTTTATGACATAATTAGCTAGGACTATGGGGTCATATGACCAACCAACAAGCCAAAGCATTTTTAAGCCATTGGGAGGAAGATTCCTTCCCCACCCCTCTAGTCTTACCTATTTTAAACCCCTTTTACTATGACCTTCAAATATGTTAGAATCAAAACTAAAACCACCTTCAAATGGAAGATTTGGGATACCTATGTGGGGATGATAGGCACACCCTCTCACATGCCCTAACCTTGTAACCAATAATTTCCCTTGATTCTCCCTTCTCAGACTACATGTTCTTATGCATTGAAATATCCCTACTCTTTAATCATAATCCAAAACCTGTTCTCTTATTTAATTAATACTATTATTATTTTCCTCTCTTGATAATCCTAAATCCCTCAATGTCTTTCTCTGAATTCCCTCAAAACTCAATGCTTACTTATTTTGGGTCCCCACTGACTCAAGGGTCAAGGGTTTGAAACTTCACTTCTCATTTAACTACTTTGCTTCCCTAAATTATTGAATCACACCCTTCTATAACCTATTAATGACATTATTGTGAAGTGTCCACAACATCAACTTATTTGGATGGTGATAAAAGAACCCATTGGATCATTGTAGCAATTCAAGTAGTGCCAGATTTTATAAATCTTGATAAAGCATATTTCTCCTTTTTTTTAAATGGTGACCAAAATTTAATGCTTGAACCTACTTATCCATAGTTATAGATTCCTTTTGCATAGTTGACACAATCATCTAATTACATCTTAGGTAATCTCATCCATATTTTCTACCAAACCAATTAGAAAACTATTTGATACCCATATTTTCCACCCTTTTAGAACTTCCCTTTCTTCAACATCCTTCAACTAGACCTAACCACATGATATTAAATTGGGGCAACCAAGTTAACCAACACTCTTCACCTCAAAAGAACTACATTTTTCTTGATGTTATTTTTGGATTCCTATCCCTGGAACTATGTAGGTAGTGTCCACTTGCCACATGCATCTAGAGTCAACTCAACCATCCCCTTCCAACCCATACTCAATCCACCTACACTTTTACCACGTCCACCTTGATGTTAGTTGCTTCTAACCTAGAACATTGGTATGTTTTGAAAAAACATTTGATAAAAATGACCAACCTTACCATGTTGAAATTTTCAATGTTTACACCACCTCATGCATGACTTGATCAATTATGTTATTTTGCAGGAGCACTTCCTACCCTAAATACTTGTGATCAACATCAAATCTATCTAGATGGATTGATACACCTAACTTGATCAACTATGACTAATGCTATGGACTAGTTATCCCTATCACATGCCTTTCTAGGATCAACCTATTTTTACCAACATTGGTAGCTTTAATATTTACACAATCTTGAATAATATGCTTAGTCATGTTTTGTACACCCATTTGTATTTCACATGCCCAGCTACCTTATGGCACCACCTAGTACCTCCCCACCAAATGATTATCAAACCTACACCTGATTTGACCTTCCCTCATCAACTCTTAGTTTAAGGAGGAGCACCTTTGTTGGAAAAATTGTCATTGATGTCAAAGGTCTAACATTATTGGTGATAATGGTCCCATTACATTTAATGTTTTTTGTAATAAATATATCTTGGCTAATGTGAGTTAATATTTATTTAATATTAATGAATATATTTTTGGTTGCATATGAGAGGAAAGAAGGGCCCATGGAGAAGTCAAAGAGCCATGGGATAAAGACAAAAGAAGGATGGGATGCATTTTACCATGAAGAGTCATCTTGGGGAATTCCAAGAGTCACCAAGTGAAGACAAAAGAGGAAGGGCACAATTTCTCATGAAGGGACACTTTGAGGAATATGAAAAGTCACCAAGATGAGGTCAAAAGAGGGAAGGGCGTTTTGGTCATGAAGGGTCACCACATGACTTTTCAAAGGCAAGAATATGAAGGGTCATACAAGTTTGGCACCATTTTCCATGAGGATTGAAGGGTCACAAAGGGGGAAGGCCAAAGGTCATTTGGAAAGATATAAATAAAGGCTTGAGAAGCCATTTGTAATATGTGTGAGAGAGGTTGATTTGATATTGTATTATCTAGCTTAGAAGAGCAATTGTGATAGATGAATATGATTTGTATTTGTTATATCTAGCTTAGAAGAGCAAAGGTGAGAGAGAGGAAATATATGTTGTAATGAACTACCATTTGTTGAGATATCAACATTAAGAGATATGTGTTTGGTATACACAAAGGGGTTGCTGCTTGACAAAGGGGTTGGTGCTCCTATGGGTCGGTGCTCACGAATTATTGTTGGGTTGGTGCTCAGCAAAAGGGTTGGTACTCCTGTGGGTTGGTGCTCATGAATTTTTACTGGGTTGGTGCTCGGCAAAGGGGTTGGTGCTCATGAATAGTTGCTAGGTTAGTGCTCAACAAAGGGGTTGGTGCTCCTAAAAGTTGGTGCTTGTGAATATTTTTTGGGCTGGTGCTCATTCATATACTTGAGATTGTTCTCCATGGTTTTTTCCCACATTGGGTTTCCACATTATATCTGGTGTCTCTCTTTATCTTGTGTGGTGTTTATTGTTTGAGTTTTATTGCATATCTTAAATGTTTGATTAAGTGGAATTTAATTAAGAGAAAGTTTTATAAGATATATGATATACTGATTCACCCCCCCTCTCAGTATATCCCATGCTTAAAAACCTCCTCACATGCTCATATCACCCTAACCTTTGACCAAGAGATTCATTTTTTTTGTAGCTTGTTAACTCAAAGTGGCATAACAAAAAGGGGCAAAATATAAACACTAGAAAACTATGCACTTTCAGTTTTCAATGACTAAATGCCTTAGGACCCCCCTAAATACCCCATAAATCTTCTTAACCTATAACAAACTCCTCTTAACCCAACTAAATCACTATTTTCCTAGTCAGATATAACTATTCAAAAATACTTTTCAAAAGTAGTATTCATTGTGGGACCCAATATCACTATTCATGATGACATGGCAAGTGGTATGACATGTGACATGGCATGTGATATGGAAGGTGATATGGCAAGTGACATGGATTAGAAGTGATGTGGCTTGATGTGGGACATCATACCCCAATTGAGACCCTTCTTAAAGTGCTTGATGAACTCATTTAAGCATCACAAGGGATCCCCCTTAAAATATGGCAAATTTCCCCTCAAGGGACCATTAGTCAACATGTATTTTACATGAAATTAACCTCCAAAATAAGATACCTACCTCTTTAAGACAAAGGGCACCCATTTTTGACTTCTTAACCCTAATGGGATACTCACCAACCCAAATGGGAATCCTTGCCCACTTATTTTGACTAATTTATCCACCACATAGAAAATTATTCCATACTTATATTATTCCTCTTTTGGCATGACTCTTCACAACATATGTTATAAATCCCCCTCCTTTCCTTCACCCAAGGTTAAGTTGGAAAGTTCAAAGTTAGTCTTTTGGTTGTTAACATTTTGTTTCATGTTTGGAGGCATCATCAAGGAGGTTATCATCTTAAGAAGAAAGAGACAAAGCATTAGAGTTCTACCAAATTTCTACCGAAATTACTTCAACAACATCAACACTAACATCTTCATCAACATTCTTCTTCAAGCTTGGAAGGTAACCTTGGATTTATTTACTGCAATTTAATTTCTTATCCCTCTTGGCCTATTATTTCTTGACTTCCAAACCCACCCTTTGGCCTTATTCATCTCTTGGCCTCCATATATTTTCTCCTTAGCGTCTTCATTTTCCTTTCCCCTTTATCCATTTACCCCTTCTCCCATTTCCCTCTTTACCATCTTCACTCTCTTTATCCCCTTACCCTTTTGCCACCTTAATTATTTGTTGCCTTATAATTTTCAACATTTAACCCTTAAATTTTTTCCATATCATCCATTTTCCAACCCCAACCACATTACTCTTTTTACCCTTGCCATTTCACCAAACCAAAAACAATTTTTTTTCTTTTAACTAATTTTCAACAATTTAAATTATTCAGACTATTTGCTTTAGTTTAATCATCTTAGCAAAACATTTAGTTTTAATTAATTAAATTTAGGCTATTGTATGTATTTAATTTCAATTTGATGTTTTAAATATATGTTTACTTCATTTTTATCTATCAAACTTATGTGTTAAAAGCAAGTGGATTGACAAACCCCTAGGAAACTTTCGCTTCTAGAGTTTAGCTTACGCTAGGAAATCCACCCATCTTATTGTCTAAAAAACAAATATATTTTAGTGTTTTATTATTTAGAGGTCATCCTCCCAAGAAAATGAGGAGATATCATAAGGTTTGGATTCAACATGCATGCATTCAATAGGTATTCTTCTACACCACCTTTATCACTAATTGCTTTCTTCCCAAAACTAAAAAGAAAAGAAAAAAATAGAGAAAAATAGGAATAAACACATGTCATGTGTTATTTATTTCTTGAAGGACCAAATTGTAATGAAATTACTTTACTTATAAAGTAAAATCACATCAACATATCACTAAATGGCTAACATAGAGAAAAATATATGAATAACAGATGAGCCACTTTGAGAGGGAAACCTCCATAACCTTACAATAAGGATAAAATATGTAATGATGATAATATACTAACCACTACCTCATATATATATTATAATTTTGCTATGGAAATACCTAAGGCCAACACTTCTACTAATATGAAGTTAAATAAATGATCATATGACATAATTAAAGGTCATGGTGGCCACAAGTCAATTACATATATCTCAATACATATTACAAGATAAGGTTGTAGCATGCATCTCCCTTTAAAACCAACATTATCACAATTTTGATGATCATTGGATAATTATAAAAGAATACTTCATCCTTCTGTGCTGCATATTCACTATCTAGATTCTCCACTTGATTAGATACTCTCTAATCACCCTTATTCACAAACTTTATGTTTGTGTTTGAATTAATACCCCATGATTCAAAATGCTTTTTCATTCCTCATCAAGCTATGCTAACTCTATTTAGGCTGAAACATTTTTTATAATGACCTTATTCAAACAAGAAACATGGAAATCTAGATATATTTTTATTGAGTGAGGTAGCTCCAATCTGTTTTATACACTGCTAATATTTTTCAAGATTTGATAATGGCCATAATAATTAGGAGAAATCTTGTTTTTTTTTTCAAGCACATTTTCTTATATGTTTTAAACACATAAAAAACCAATTTCAAACTTAAAAATGTACTTCCTATTAGTGTTGGTTAGCTTGATTCTTCATGTAGTTATGTGTCATTATCAAGTTCTCTATGAAACTAGAGAGTACCTCCTATTGGTGTTGAATGTGTTCTTAGATTGATCGAACCTTTGGTTGGATCCTAAAATATGAGGTGATAGATTATGGATGGTATCCATATAGTTAAAAAATGGTTTTTTTGGATAAGGTGTTGAAAGAAATATTATACCACTATATTGCTAGTGTCAACCATTGAACCCATCTCTCTTGTTTATTCAAAGTAAAACAATGAAGATAATTCTCCAAGCACTTTTCGACCACCTCTATTTTCCCTTAAATATGGGGATGATAAGATGAGCTAAGATATAATCATGATCAGTTACTATGATATTTGGGGTCCAATAGAGCTTTTGAATTATATATATATATATATATATATATATATATATATATATATATATATATATATATATATATATATATATATATATATATATATATATATATATATATATATATATATATATATATATATATATATATATGTTATTACTATTGTACTTGCTACAAATAAAATTGATGATGTGAAAAATAGGAATATTTGGTGAGTCTATCCACAACAACCATGATGAATTTTATCCCTTTATATTTTGATAGGAATATGTCCTAAAATCAATGGAAACCTCTTCCCACATATGGATAGGAATAGATAGAAGTTGAAAAAAACATGGAGTCTTGATTGTCTCCCATTTATTTTTTTTAGAAACACTATACATTCTGCTCAAAAACATTTGGCTTTCCCTTTTATCCCTTCTCAAAATAAATCATGTTTGAATCTATGATATGTTTTCAAGAGGCACGAGTTGACACCTACTGGAGAAGCATGAATTTTCATAAACACCTTATGATTAAGGATTTTTACATATGTACAACCTATCCTTTTACTAGAGATCATCCAATTTACAAACAAATTTATTGGGCACACTCAGATCTTGTTGCAGATTTTGAATAAGATTATTTTTAATGAAATCATTATCCCACTTTGATTTTGTTTCATCTACCTAATTAGCCTTTAATAAAAAAATGTTGCAAAATATTTCCTCTATAGACTCATCCTTCCTAGATAGTGCATTAGCCATGACATTCTCCTTTTATTTTTTGTATACAATGTCAAAGTCATATCTCAACATCTTAGTGATTTTTATATCTATCAAAAATTTATGTTATCATGTTTTTTTTTTCATTGAATCACACAACATAAAATGCCATAAAGTGTTAATGGTATAGGAATATCACTATGGGAATAGTGATTTCCCTATGTTCTTGAGTAGGGCACTTCCTTTGTATGATAGGGGGTTTTGGGTGATTTTAACTAGAAATCATGAAATAAAATGAAATGATAAAATAAATAAGATAAAGAAAAATATAATAAAGATGACAAACCCATAGTGAAATAAACATAGATAACTATGAATATTAATCAAGGTTAAATAAAAATAATGGTGAATCTTCATCCTCTCACATGAAAATAGAAATAGAAGTAGCGGATGTAATAAGAGCACAAAGATTTCCTAGAAACCCAAATCCTTCTTTTGATTCTGGTTGTATGTATATGGCATAAATTCCAATCACAAAATTTCACATTAAAAATATTATAAAATATAAATTTTACATACAAAAAATAAAATATAAAAATTTGATAATTTATCCATCTATGAACAAAAATATAAAATTCATAAATAGCTAACATCAAATATTTATAAAGTATTTTTTTTTGTAGTTTACACATTTTCCATTTTACATCTTTGAAAAACAACACACTATATATTTACTTGTAACATGTCCTCTCCTAATACTAAGAGAAAAAAAATCATCACAATGAAAATCATTTTTGTATGTATTTTCATTAGCAAGGTAGTTGGACAACAATCTTTGACTTAACTCAACCTATAACTCCACTTTGGCTTTACTAGGATTTTCCCACTTTTTTTAGAAAATTATTCAAAACTTTCTAATTGATTGATACAAAGTGACACTATTACATTATTTTATTTGTATAACCTTGCACTAGATTATACTAATTAATTATTAAAAAAATAATTTAAATCAACATACAAAGTAACTTAATGTTGACTATAGACCCATTTAATATTGGGCCCATAGACCCACTTAGGGCACCTATTTACCCTCGGTAAAAATTAAATTTTTGGAGCAATTTCAAATACCATACCTTTTTACAATTATATTTTATCAAAATAATAAAATATTTTGAGACATGTGATATATTTATAATGAAATAGCACATTGAGCAGGTCTTCTAAACCTTGCTAATTGGGTGAAAAAGTTAGTAATTCACTTTATAGTGCTTAGTTTCCCTCTTATGGTTTTCCCCTTGTAATTTCAATTTGATCTTGATTCATACACCACATAGTACTATTTACATTTGAAATTAGATCTCTCATGTAACATTGTTGACTAGAATGATGATTGAATAATGGTTCTATTTTGAGTAATTCACCAATGAGAAGAGAAATATCCCTGTGTTAGTGTTTTGTGACTTAAAAATTATAATTTTTAACCATAATAAATGCATTTAACTTCTTCATTTGAGATATTCTAAGTTTTATTGAATCAATTTTTGTATTTTGGTTTGTCATTTACACATTGGCCTTAATTTTTCATACCTATTCTCCTCAACAATAAATGCATTTAACTTCATCATCTGAGATATTTCAAGTTTCATTGAATCAATGTTTGTGGTTTGGTCTATCATTTCCATATTGTCCTAAATTTTTCATGCATGCTTTTTTTCAACAATAAATACATTTAACTTCTTCATATGATATATTCCAAGTTTCATTGAATCAATTTCATTTCCACATTGGCCTAAATTTTCATACATATTCTCTTCAACGGCTTTATGCTAACATCCATGCCTATGAAAAGTGATTCTCTTTTAAAACATTATTCAACCCTACTAAGGATATCATCCTTGGTTTAGGATTTATATTGGTGGTGGATTTCAGAATGGCATATATTACCTACCTCCTCATCTTTTCAAAGTTTTTTTGACAATATTTGGTGGCTGTGGAAACACCATTTGAAGCTTGAACACAATGGTAGAATATATTTTCAGCTATATGAATTGGAAAGTGATGATATTTCATAAATGAAATTATTATTATTTTATAACTTGACCATAGAAATGAGGTGAAATTACTCAGGTGTTTTATGAAATAAACTTAAAGAGATTTCCTTTTGTCTCCCTAATATGAATTAATAAAATGTTAGTTCCTCTATACTTTTCCCTTATCCAATTGTTTAAATTTTATTCAACAAGATTCATTTTTTTGGACACAAAGAGAGAGATATGTAGCCAACAGAGCATACATTTGCTTATTTTTCTTCATTATTTAATCAAACTATGGGATCTCTGATGAAATTATTTGGTATTTATAGTATAGAATAGAACTTGATTGGATGCCCTTATTTCCTAAACATACATTCTCAACATAGGATTTATTTTATTTTTAATTTTTTAATTTTTTTTGATTGAATGCATAAGCATTACAGGGAGTCACTAAATTACACAGCATGCCAGGATCTTTGCCTATATTTTAAGATTAAATATAGTGTATCTAGAGGATTTTTAACTTGGTGGATGGATATAAACAACCATCATCCTCACCAATTAGACTACAATCCTTCCAATTCAGCATAAGATTTACAAAACCATGATAAAAAAATTGTTGTGATGAGACTTATAATTACTGAATTATAGGAACATGTCTGATTAACATATATGGGTGTCATTAACTTGAGTCTTGTATAATGTTACCCAATTAAGCACTACATTCCAAGAAAGTTAACAATACTAGAGTATCCCAACACTTTTATAACTTTGCTCCCACCATTACAGTCATACCTAGTAGTAGTTGTGAATTTTAAATATTCATCTTTCTCTTTCTCTACAATTTAGATAATTATTGATTTCTTAACAAGGCATCGATCTAAACCTTGATTCCCCTAGTTATATAAAAAAATGAGGCATTGATCTACACAAGCTCACAATCATTTAGTGTTGGTATTTACTATTTCTCTACCTTTGATGTGTGGTTCAAAAACAACCTATACATAACTAAGTGTTTCGGGTGATGTTATCTAAAAAAATTACTTATGGAGAAACATTACATAAACCTGCACATGAAAGGGAAATAAATTTAAATAAAATATTTACATGGTAATAAGGAAAGAAAGGGAATAAGGATTTTTAAAAAACCATTGATATGTTCCTAGAAAGAGTGGTCTCTAGGGAAAATTGATAGCTTGCCGTGAATGGTGAAGGTTTTAACATGGCTCAAGAGGAAAGTACCAACCAAATTTTTATCTTTAGATAATGGTTGTGTGAGGGAATTCCTTATTGAATAAGAAAGACTAAAATTGGAATCCCCATGATGTAAATTTATATATAGGGAAGAATTCAACATACTATTTCTTATTCAGAATGGAAATGTGATTGGGATTGCATGATGTACTGGAAATGCAAGGATTGGTACAATAAGTTCTTTTAAATTAAATAATTTGAAGATGGAAACTTCATCATTTTCTTATTGAAGTGAATAATTGATATTATGCTTTCATATATTGTAGTGAAGTAATTTTCTTTAGTTCATCATCATATCCCTCAACATACATTTCCTAAATTTGACAATTGGCTTTAAACTCTTTATATACATAAATTTGATATTAGACACATAAAAATAACAATTTTGGAATATCTTTGGCATACATGACTTGTGCATATACATTTTAATCTTATGCACACTTTCCTCTATCCACTTACCTATATATTTTCTTAGCTAACCCATTTGCTATCATTCATATTTATAATCTCACTAGTTTTTGTCACAATGTTCTATAATATTAAGAAAAATTTCACCATAACTCATATCACTATTTTTCCCTTTCTAAATAGTTTTGGTAATAGTCAAAAAAATTTGGTTACCATAGGTGCCTGCTTCTACCAACATTTATGTTGATCCTTAACGGATAATTTTTAAATTCAAATGTATTCCTTAGGTTGGCATAAGCACATTTCATGCATTGGTTATTATGGGAAGTACTAAAGTTTAATAAAATTAATTTAGAAATAAAGTATAATCACATTAATATATCAATACATGATTAACATAGAGAAAAATATATGAATAAAAGATGATCCACTTCGAGAGGGAAACCTCCAAAACCTTACACTAAGAATAAAATATGTAATATGATGATAAAATACCAACCACTACCTCCTATATATATTATAATTATGCTATGTAAACACCTTAGGTGATACTTATACTAATATGAAGCTAAATAAGCTAAATAAATGATCATATGACCTAATTAAAGGTGATGATGGCCACAAGTCAATCACATATATCTCAATACATATTACAAGATAAGGGTGTAGCATGCCTCTCCACTTAAAAACAACATTATCAAAATGTTGAAAATCATTGGATGTTTTTAAAATAATGCTTCAACCTTCTATGTTGCATATTCACTAGCCAAATTCTCCACTTGATCGGATACTCTTTAATCACCCTTATCCACAAACTTTTAGTTTGTGTTGGAATTAATCCCTCATGATCCAAAATGATTTTTCATTCCCCATCAAGATATGTTAACTCTATTTAGGCTAAAACATTTTTTATAATGACCTTATTCAAATAGGAAACATGGAAATCTAGATATATTTTTATGAGTGGGGTAGCTCCAATTCGTATCGTACACTACTAGTATTTTTCAAGATTTGATAAGTTGGGACATAATAATTAGGTGAAATCTTGTTATTTTTTTATCAAGCACATTTTATTATATGGATTTAAACACATAAAAACCTAATCTCAAAATTAAAAATGCACTTTATTTTAGTGTTGGTTAGCTTGATGATTAATTTAGTTTATGTGTCATTGTCAAATTCTCTATGAAACTAGAGTGTACCTCCTACTAATGTTAAATGTGTTCTTAGACTGCTCGAACCTTTGGTTAGACCCTAAAAAATGAGGTGATGGATGGTAGATGGTATGCATACAATGAAAATAATGGAAATATTTTCAATAAGGTATCAAAATAAATGGTATACCATTATTCTACCCATGTTAACCATTGAACTCATCTCTCATTTATTTAAAGTAAAACAATGAAGATAATTCTCCAAGAACTTATCAATCACCTCTATTTTCCCATAAAAATGGGGATGATAAGATGAGCTAAGATAGAATCATGATCACTTACTATGATCTTTGGGGTCCAATGGAGCTTCTAAACTATATCCATAAATGTTATTACTATTGTACTTGTTACAAATTGAAGTGATGATGTGAAAAATTAGGAATATTTGGTGAGTCTATCCACAAAAACCATGGTGAATTTTCTCCCTTTATATTTTGGTAGGCCTATGGCCTAAAATCCATGTAAGGCTCTTCCCACCTCTAGCTAGGAATAAATAAAAGTTGAAAAATTTTGGAGTCTTGATTGTCTCCCATATGTTTTTTAGAAACACCATACATTTTGCCCCAAAAAAATGGGCTTTCCTTTTTATACCTTCTCAAAATAAACCATGTTTGACTCTATGATATGTTTTCAACAAGTGTGAGTGTACACCCACTGGAGAAGTATGAATTTTTTTAATCATCTTATGATTAAGGGTTTAATTTTTATAGATGCACAACCTATCCTTTTACTATAGAGTATCACATTTACACACAAATTTATTGGGCACACTCAGATCTTGTTGGAGCTTTTAAATAAGATCATTTGTAATGAAATCATTTTCCCACTTTGATTTTGTTTCATATACCTAACTGGCCTATAATATAGAAATGGTGTAAAATATTTCCTCTATGGACTCATCCTCCCTAGATAGTGCATTAGCCATGACATTCTCCTTTCCTTTTTTATATGCAATCTCAAAATCATATCTCAACATCTTAGTGACCCATTTTTGTTGTTTTTGTAATGAATACCTTTGTTCTAAGAATTATTTTAGACTATCATGATTTTTATTTAATTTAAAGTGCCTTCCTATTAGATATGGCCAACGTTATTTTACTACATAAAGGATGGCCATAATTTCCTTCTGAAAATAGGCTTTCAAAAATTCTTACCTTTGAGTTGGCAACTATAAAATGAAATTGGTTATTCTTATTGCATGAATATCACTCCCATGCCATACCGTAAATCATCACATTCCATAATGAAGGTTTTTGAGAAATATGGAATAGTTAGAACTATATTGGTGCACATGGCCTCCTTAATATTTTCAAATGCCTGGGTAGATGCCTCATTCTAATGGAATGAGTCATTTTCAATAAAATTATGAGTAGTGTTGTCATAATGACATAATATTTTATAAAATTAAGGTAGTATCATATGAGCCCCAAGAATACTTAGAGATTTTTTATGGTTTTAGTAAATTTACTTTCTACCATAGCCTTGATTTTGTGATGATCCACCTTGATCCCAGTATTGTTAAAATATGTGGAAAAAATACTTGACATCCTTGAATCCAAAAGTGAATTTGGATAGCTTGCCATAAATATGGTGTTTATCCATAATATATAAAACCTAATCTACATGATGCAATTATTCCTACCATGTTTTGTTATATATTAAAATACCATCAAATAACATAAATAAAAAATTCATTCTAATTAAAATCTAAAATGTATATGGTGCATTAGTGAGGCCAAAAGGCATCACCATAAATTCATAATGGCCATCATGGGTTATTAAATCTATCTTATGCATATCCTCATCTCTAATTCAGATTTGATGATACCTAGAATGAAGATCATTTTTAAAAAATAAACAACACCATGTAATTCATCTTGTGAAGCATCATTTATAAGAATATGAAACTTATCATTGATTATGTACTTGTTGAGTTATACATAGTTATGACACATATATTAGGTTTCATCCTTATTATTCACCATCACTAATGAAGAGGAATAAACACTCTGAATATGGTATATAATACCTAATTCTATCACCTCATGTACCATCTTCTCAATCTCTCTCTTCTGGACATATGGATACCTATAAGGCCTAAAGTTGGGTGTTTAGGTGGCATGGAACTAGTTGAATGATATGGTCATGATCTTTTTTTGAAAATCACCAAAAATTAATAAATAATTATCTTCAATATTTTGAAATTTATTATAGTAAATACCCATTTTTTGTTGTGATTCTATTGAAAATAGTTAAGCTACAAACACATATGCTCCATTTTTTAGAATATTTTGCTTATGATGAGAACTCACTAATTATGTGACCATTGCTCGTAACCTATGTAGATAAAATTTATTTCCCTTAGAATGGAATCATAGAATTAACTCTTCGAAATTCATCTCAAATTTTTACCAAGGAAATTAACTATTGGAATCAAAGCACAATGTATACTCCACCCATATGAATGGAAAACATAGGGTTATCTAGTAAATATTCTTCCATGGAGAGTTTAATACTATGGCATCTCTTGAAACATTTGATTGCGCCACCATATATAATCATGACTTGAAAATATGTATTTGGTTAAATAAAATAGTTTAAGTTCATAGATAATTTATTTTTTGATGAAATTGTGAGCACTACTTGAGTCAATCGACACTATCACATTATATTTTTTTTAAAAACCCACTACCTTGAGGGTTTTCGGGAGTGTTAATATCAAATAGTGAATGGAAATAAATATTTTGTTTGGTTTATTTTTAATTAATCCCTAACTCATCTTTAAATCCCATGTTAATTATTCATCCTCTTCTTATTCATTGGAAATTTAATTTAGAAAAACAAATTTCACATTTATGCCCTTGACTATACTTTCTATCACAATTAAAACATAACATTTTTTCTTCTTATCTTTAAATTTTTATGGATTAAATTTGGTAGGTTGATGGAATGACTTTATTAGAGTGATCATATCTCTTATACTTATGAATGGATGCCTTTTAGTGACTAGTGCCATCTCTTTTGATTTGTGTTCCATGACAATAGCCTTAGACTTAGAAATCAATTCAATCATGTGAAACTTGTGTTGGATATGATCTTTGTGCCTACCTAGAAATAACTCATTCAAAATTTTATCCATGATTATCTCTACTCTCAAGGGTAGATTCTAAAACTACTGAATATAATCCTTGATAAATCATTCTTGTGTAACTTTTCTAATTGGTTAAATTAATTATCCATCACACTTTTCAAATAATGCAAATGTAATTGATGAGTAAAAATTGACTAATTGGCTCTAAGATCCTTCTTAATATTTTGAGCACAAAGCTAATGATACCAAATGAATTACTCAGGTTCCAAATATAAATTTTTATTAGTAGCTTATGTCCTAATTAGATTTGGTGTCTATAATTTTTTTTATCTTTTTGGTTGATCAAGGTAACTATATCCTTTCCAAGAAACTTACACATTTCCACTTTATAAATCATGTTCTTTGTCCCCAAATGGGAACTAGTTGAAGGCAGAGGTTGAGTTGTATTTGGGATTGCATTGTGTTGGCCTAAAGATCCACATTGGTTGGTATGAGTAGTAGTGAATTATGGCTAATTTTGAGTATTAAATAGAACATTAAATAGTTTAATGAGTTGTTGCATAGTTCATTTAATCGATTATTTATTTTGACCACATCTTATTTAATTGATATATCAAATTATAAATTTTACATACTATACTCAAGATAGCTCTTTTTGTGATTTGTCAAAGAAAGCCCTAGACCAGAAGATCCACCAGTTCCTATTTATCACTCCATATTCTCTTTGTTAGGATATTTTCCTAGATTTTTGGAACCCTTTCCTTGGCTCCCAATGTGTGGTCTTGCCATACAAAGGTTTGATTATGTATAATAAATATTCATCTAAGATTTAACTTTGAATAAATGAATTTGGAATTAGATTGGATTTAAAATGAAAACTTCAAATAATATACCCCTATTATATTTTTTTAAGCTTTCCAAAAATGTAATAAAATTAGAAAAAAAAAACTTAAAAAATGCACTCTATAAAATGAATTTAAGAAAATCACTAAACCTTAATAACTCACACAAAAATGATCATCAAACCCTAATTGGTTTACTATAGATTCCATGAGTGATTGTCAAACTTCATTAAAAAAAATTATAAAAATCAGCAATAGATTGTAATATATAATTGATTCTCCAAAATTAGGGTTTCACTCATAATTTTGCCCAAGTCAAATCTCTAATACCACTTGTAATTAAATACTTAACCAATAAATTATAATCATAGAAATATATCACCATATACCTAAAATAGAGTAGAATATATGAATAAATGATGAACCACATTGAGTAGGAACTTCCATAATCTTAAAATAAACATATAATTTGTAATACGATGATAAAATACTAACCACTACCTCCTATATATCATAATTATGCTAAAAAAAAATATTAGACTCATGATAATACAAATATGAATATAAATAAATGATCATATGACTTAATTAAAGGTTATTATATCCATAATTTGGCCGACCATATCCTAATACATGCTTTAGGCTAAAGACATACCATAAAAATCATCTATAAATATAAATCAATCCTAAAGGTCTTATGATATGGGATAACTTGGTCTCTATTTATCATACACATTGATAAATATATTTGTGCACCTTTGGACACTACCACAAAATTATACACATTCAAAACACCTTGAACAAACAACCATAGAGCCAAGTTTGAACAAAAACATAAGGTCAAAGTTATGTGTTGTGAGTGTCAAATCTAAAGCATTTCATTGCATTATATTGGATCATGATTGAGTACATATATACCTAAGAGGACTACATGTGGTTTGAGCACTCTTTATAGAATTAGAACATAGGTAATACTCAATCACTAATTAAGGAGTGGTTTCTATATGCAATCAAAAATGCATCATGTCTATAAATCAATCCTAACTCGAAGAAGATAGATCATACCATAAACTTCTAATTGGGGACACATTAGATAATTAAGAAAATGACAAATATGGGGATCCACTAGACTTGATTAAGGGATCTCTTATCATAATACATAGTTTTAGGGAGGGTTCTAAAGCCTTCATTCAAGTACAATCATGTAATAACCCTAAGGGAGTCTTGTGTTTTGATATCTCACTAAACTAATAAGAAGTAAAGTAAATCTAATCTAGTGCTCACCAAAGCTTGTGTCATAAAGTGGGGGTTAGAAACAATAAAGTTAAACTTGCATAAGATACATATACTCAAATCAATGTATACAGAATCCTAATGCATGGAAGAGAAGTATAAATGAATATCTATGTACTCTTATAAAGGAGGAACAATGTTATGAATACTTACCTTTGAAGATGAACCTATCGATCCTCAATCTCTCCCTTGGCCAAGGTGATTTGCAAGAGGTTTTTGTGGTATGTAAGGATGACAAATAAAAATCATCTCTAGGCTACATAACCTATAAATGTATCCAAAAGACTTATCCACAACACAAGATCTGTATCTCCAAAGAAAGTATGAAACCCTAAGATTGATCTTCAATTAGAATGGTCAATAAGTAGATGCACAATAACTCTTACTTATTATCTTCTCTAAATAAGGGTGAAATAAACTTGTATATATAGGAAGATCTAACCCTAATCCCTTTTTAAAGTTTTGGTTGATAGGGTCGACTCAATCGACTTAGCATAATAATAGATAAGAAATCACTAAGACATGGTCTAGGTCAACCAAGAACTGACTTAAACCCTAGATGATTTTTACCCAAAATTGTATAGGGTCGACCTAGTCAACCTAATATAGTAAATAGAGGCTAAAAATTGTATAGGGTTGACCTAGTTGATCTAGTACAACTGAAAGTCAAAAATGGGCTAAGGTTAGGAAAAGGAGGTTAAAAGGTGGAAAATGATTGGAGAGTGTGCAATAGATAAGAAAAATCTTAGGGATAAGGTTTTTAGGAGAGAAGTATGTAGATAATAAGTGGCAAATGGGACAATAATCCTATGAAACACCAATGGTGTACCCACCCCTTTCTCAGTGCACCCCTTAAGGTGTGTACTCAAAGAGATTAAGACTCAATGGGTTCCTAAAAGATACAAAGTGTCAGTAATCGATAAAATTTTGAAAATATTATATGTATACATATGCCACACTCAAAGCTCATCATGTGTCATGTGAGTGTAATACGAGATGGTGATTAGAGAAATAGAACATGATAACACATAATAATGATGGTAAATAAATTGTAGTAAGGAAAAAATAAGATAAATGAAAGAATAGAATTGAAAAATACATACCTTTCCTTACCTTAGTGATGTAGATAAAGGAGATAGTGAGAGAAGTGAGGGTGTCCAATGTGTATAACATTAGGTGAACCTATAGAAGTTAGTGCAAATAATAGCCAAAAATACTTTTTTTTGGAAAATAGGCACATATGAATGGAAAGTATTCTCTCATCATTATTATTCTAGAATATTTGACAGTTCAAAAAAGTGATTATTAGAAATAAAGATATAGGCAAAATAGGGAATCTGATAGAAAATATTTGAAAGATTGAGATTTTTGAAAAGTAAGTTTAAATAAGGTTAAAAGGAAGTCATTTGTTATATTTGACTTGTGAAGGAGATAAAAAGAGCTCTGAGAGACCAAAAAAGTGAGGATGGTGAGGAGAAGACAACCGAGATGAGAAGGACTCCCAACTGTGGCAATAGGTGAAACACAGGTAGGCACCTGAGATTCTTAAGCTAGTTTTTGAATATTTTGTTGAAATTAAGTGTTTTTTTTAAAATGTGTGTTTTAAAGAAATTATAGGAATGAAAATGAACCCAAAAAAGTTTCTAGAGGTAGGAAAAACTGAGAGTAATGGGTTTGAAGGGATCAGAGTAATAACTATTGAAAGGCATTTATTACTAAAAATGTAAGGGGTCAATAGGAAGAAACAACTAGGTTGACCTAGTCGACCTAGTAGGCTGAAATTTTACAAAATCCACACTACCAACCTAGTAAGTATGTTTTAACCTAGTGTTTTTTCCAAACTACCAATTTAGTACGTAGCTGTCAACCTAGTAGAAAAATCTACTCTATTGACTTAGTACTAAGAGGGGAAAAAGTAAAAGATTAATTTAGTTTGTTAAGTTAACCTAGTGTTTTACTAAGTCACTAGAATAGTATGGAAATGCATGAAATAGGCTAAAAGAGTGCTAGAAAGGCCTAGTATGGCTGACTAAGGGCTAAAAGGGCCACGTAGGATAAAAATAGGGTGAATTGATTAAAAATGAATAAATTAGAGTAAATTAGGCTTATTTTTGTTAAATTTTTGAAAAGAATGTATTTTGATTATGAATGCCATGGAGGATCTAATACATCTATTATTCTTTTATGGTTTTAGGGATGGACCAAAGTTTGGTGCTTAGTGGATGTGGCATGGCTCCCTAAATTATTAGAGTGATTATCTATTGGAGATCAAGATAGATTGATTACCTTAGGTTTAGGAGGTATTATGGCGATGTGTAGGATTCCACTAAGTTTGGATTTGCTAGTCATGTTCTTGGGAGCCTGGGAATAGTTAATTAATATGTTTAGGTGGGAGGTGGAGGGGGATACCATAGAGGTGGGTATAATTTTGGAGGATGTTCATGTTATCTTGGGACTGCCTATAGTAGGTACACCCATGGTTATGGGAGTATCAGATAGTGAGGAAGAGAGGAGTGCTTAGCTAAATGGATGATGGGCTCATAAAGGATATATCCTAGTTTGAGAGTTAGTATATTTGATGTTTATACCTCATAGATTTTAGAAATCTAGAAGGTGGTGATAGGAGTTGTGATAACATGGGTACTATGTCACAAGTTGGATGACAAGGTTCCATTATTTGTGATAGCCTTATGCTAGATGGTATTAGAGCATGTGGTGTTGTATGAATTAGGCTCTATCATCTAGGTATAACTTTTGCATGACATGTATGGGATGTTTTCTAGAGGGAAGAAGTTGATAGGGTCTTTTATATTATTGAGCACATGGATATATGAGAGGTTTCCTATGTATTGGCTGACTAGGTTTCCCCATGTGGTCGATGATAGGTTGCCTCAGGTATAAAGGTGGTGATAGGATTAGGTAGTGTAGGCTATGTCCCATGTGCTAGTGGTATAGATAGTGAGTCGAGAAAACATTGTATGGTAGCCTTATGGGCATATTGCTATGGTATGGCTGAGCTAGGATATTTTAACACCAACATTGGCATAGTAAAATATTACCAACCACTATGCATGGTAGATAGAGCCACATTTAGTGGCATGGGTACCAAGTCAAATGGGATTTCCTCACCTAGTTGCACTGATAGTGGTGCCCACATTTTGGGCCTAACATGTGAGATATCTAAGGGGGAGAAGATGATTAGGGCCACCAGTTGCTAGGCTAGTGATCAAACCATGTCATGAGAGACCATGGATAGGTTAGCCATGATAGGCAAAAGAGGGAAAGGGAATATATATGAATACACGAGTACTAGAGGTACCACCACCATTACTATAGACATGATGTTGATGGAAGTAGGAGAAATAAGATATATCATAGATAGTAGTCATCCTAGATGACCCATTAAGTAGTCTAAGACAAAGTTGGGAAATATAGTGACCACTCCAGCATAGCTTGAGATGGGAATAAGCAGTGACCCTGGGATTTGATTTTGGGCAATGAACTATATAGAAGGTTCTTAGAGGATGCACTAATGGGGAGACCATGCTTAGTGGTTACAAAGATGGTGAGATGGTGGTAGGTTGCACACAACAAGGTAATAAAATATGGTTTAAAATTTTGCTTAATTTATTTGAGATAGAGTATAGATAGGTAGATTTTGAGATATATCAGTGATATAATATCTATATGATTGGCATTTTGTAGATGTTGCAAAGAAGGAAGAGACTAGATGGGTGACCCTAGTGAGGGGATCACTCCATGACATCCTAGATGAGACACAGATACTATACAACCCTAACACACTCAAGGATCCCATGGTGCCATCTAGCCTAGCTTAGGCAAGCTAGTTAAGATTAGCAGGAGAGGCCATGAGGTAGTTATAGGTGCGTAGAGAGGGGGCACAAATAGTGGTAAAGGTGGGTGAAAAAGAGGCATAGGTATGGAAGGCCTTAGCTCAAGAGATAGCCACACATCTAGCTATTGTGACATAGATGGGATAGGTATAGGGTCAAGAGAGAGTGGCACATCTAGTGACCCTAACCCAATTGAGGTAAGCACAAGCCTAGGTGGATCATCTATAAGGGTAGGTATTAAGACTAATATATCAAAAAAACTCTTTACAATGTTATATTTGGAGGAGTTAGACAAAGTCATGTATGGGTAGTGTGGCTAAGCCATGAGATAAGCACGATGGGGCCCAACCATAGAGATGGATTGATGTATATTCTTGTACTTTGTATTAAAAACTCATGATATATATAGATATTTAATTTTGGTGTTTAGATGCTAATTTTATGTGTTTGAATAATGGTTGTGGTTGTGGATGCTTGGATATATTTATTTCTAGCACATGTATTTAGCAGTTATTGTATATGCTATGGGAAATAATGAGTTGTGGTTTCTTTTCTAGAATTATGTAGGAGACATACATAGTTAAAAAGAAATAGGCAAAAAAGGATTTGGTAAAATATAATTAGTCAAAAAATTACTAGACACTATTTAATGTTGGGAGATATATAATAAAAATAAAATGACTAAGTATAGAAAACAAAAAGGTGGTAATCAAGATGGTAAAGAGTTTGATTTTAAACCAAACTAAAGATTGGCACCAAATTAAAACAAGTAAAGTCATAGTAAATCATGTTGGGAAGTATGAAAATAATGTAATAAAGTGGAAAGTACATGAAAGAGAAACTTTATAAAAATAAATCAATTAAGTCAATCAATAATACTAAATCCTATTGGGAAGTATAAGATAAAAACAAAATTGTCAAAATTGGTCTTAAATTTATCACACTAATTCAAGCTGGGAAGTATGAAAAATTCAAGAAATGGTTGGATTCGTACATGTAATCAAAAAATAAGAAGATAAAAGGTGTAAGAGAAATAAAGTAAGCATAAAACATACTAAATCAAGATGGTAAGCATGTCAATGATGTGTAACTTCATAATCAATCAAATATTATTTCATATTTGACACATGTAATTTTGATTATGACTTAGATTATTGGAAATTTTTGTGAGGAAGGCCAGGTCATATCCATGGTCTTACAATGTAACTCACAAATAGAATAATAATGAGGTGAAATAAATGTGAAAATATGGTAACAAGAGGAATTTGGTAATAAAAATGTAATATTTTAGTAATTTGTGAGGAAGGCCAGGTCCTATTCTTGGTCTTATAATGCAACTCATAAATGGAATCCCTAGGGGATTGATCAGTGAACAAAGTAATATTTATTAAGAGTAAATATGATTATTTTAGGGAGTGAAAAAGGGAATGTAAAAAACACAATTGAGACATATTATGAGGAGACCTTAAGAGACAAGAGGCATACTAAGGACATGAGAAGATACTAAGTGACTAGTGACCATTAATGTACAAAGGAAACATGTTCGCTATAGACACAAATATGTGTAGGGAAATAAGCATGTTATTAAAATGAACTCAGGAAGGTAAATTGGTAAAATAAAATTAAAATGGACCTACCTTATCATAACATGTTTCCCATTCCTTTGGACCCCTTATAGAATCGCTAGTCTATTGTGAAGATTGGGTACTTACGTGAGAAAGTAGGTAGCACTAAAATATTTTTTATTCTCCTTTTCTAATTTAATGGCCTACTGCACCCCAATGGACCTTGAATCTATCATGAGACCAACTATGGAGTTTGAGCTTCGACTATAAGAAGGATATGTGCTTTGAATCATGTCTTTTATTGTGATTTGACTTTATAAGAATTTTGAAATGTTTTTGCCTTTTTTATCATTGCCTTTTTTTAAATGATTTGGATTTTGAATATATATATATATAAATTATATGTTGGTTCATTTTTAAGCCTAAGTGTCCTAGTCAATCTTGTCTTTGGTTACTTAGCTTCATTTATCCTAAGCCTACAACTCATTCATGTGTATCAATCCATATCTCATGATTGATCATTCCAAGTCCATACGGAGGAGGAATCTTAAAAATCCTTTATATATTGGAATTTGTATTGATAAGTTTTAGAAAAATAATTTAAATGATATTGAGAAGATGAAGTAGTTGGTGCAGGTTGGTTTTGAGAATTGTTAGAAGAAGTGTTGATAGAAGCTTGAGTGTCATTAGTGTTAGGTAAAGAAGATGGAGAGATGGTATACATATAATGACAAGTATTATCTAAGGGATGAGTGGGACTAGATCATCAAAATTTATAATGTCATATTTCCCTAACTCATTTAAGTGAGTTGGAGAAGAATCCTAGATAACACAAAATGTATGAGATAATGTAGGGATGTAGATGGGTTGAGGGTTAATGAAAGCAACCACCCTTTGAAAATTAGTCATAATAACCACATTCTCTTCAAGATTCAAGTCAATAAGATGTTCTACATTATTGGTGGAAGGGGTGGGTTTGTCTTGGTTATCTTGGTGATTTTGGTGATTTGGAATAGGGTCTTTATAGATGGCCAAATGAGCATTAGCTTGATTCAAGGCTTGAGATTTAGTATTTGTTTCATGAGCCTTAAAATCAATTTCATAGGCTTTTTAATTCTTTTGAATGATAAAATCAAGATCAAAATTAGGACCAAGAATAAAATCCATAGCCAAATTATGCATCTTCCTAAATGTCTCATAAGAATGACCCCAACTAGTATGAAACCAACAAAACTTGTTGGGATTATACCAAGATTTCATAGGATGAGTGGGACCAAGTTCTCATGGTAGAGGCCTAGGTAGACATTTTAGTAATTTATCTAAGGATAAAGGTTTATGAAAATTGATGTTATTAGGTGAAGATAAATGAGGATGGGTGTATTGTTGATAAGGGGGAGATGGTTCCAAAGATTGGTTAGGAAAAATAGCTTGAATGGTATGAATGGTGTCATAAGAGTCTGTGACACCATCATTGGTAGCATGATGATTTTTTCCTTAAGTAATATGAAAGTACCCATATAAGGTTGGGGTGGCTCAAATTTATACATAATGAAATATTGACATTTTGATTAGTCAATGACCTCCTCCAAGGTATGTAGAGAGAGAGAGAGTGTAGACCCGATATTGTAATTTGGGAAAAAGAGCATTGGTAAAGATATGGAAAAGGTTATCATTGGCCATGTTATGTTCATGTTTATTGGAAAATGTTTTCCACCTTTTAATAAAATATTGGGAAATTTAAATTTCAAGTTTCTTACAATTTATAAATTGGGCCAAGGTATTTTTAGGAAGATCATTAGTTTGGAGCTCTTGGACTAAAGCATTTACTAAATCTTCCAAACTAGTAATATAATGAGTTTTAAGTTGGTTGTATTAATATAAAACATCACCCATGAGAGTTTTGGCTAATAGATTGGTAGTGGTAAAGGGATTTAGTTTGACCCAATATGCACACATATTTCCAAATTTTTTTAGATGAAGAGTAGGATTAATTGACCCATTGTAATAAATGGTAGGGGTGATACCTCCTATATAAATATTAACAATTTGAGTTGTAAGAGGCTCATTTTAAAGATGTTTAATTGTCTTATTAACAAAAGGAGTTTGAGGGATAAGATTACCATGGGAATATCAAAGAGGATGTGGGGGAACATTTTGATTATGTATACCCCAAGGTGTTGGTTGAGGGTGGGTTTGAATATGGAGAAGGTGATTTTGAATTCTCATCATTTGATTTATATAATGAGATTAAAAAGTATTCATTTGATTAAGTGTTTATAATAAGATTTGATGTGTTTGATTAGAATTTTAGAATTATTTAAAGCATTAGAGTTGGTATTAGTGGCTTGGATACCACTATTGGTATTGGTAGGAGCTTGAAAGGAACCATTAGAATGCGAGGCACTAGTGGCAAAATATTATTGTGTAGCAAAAGATGGAATAGTAGAGGGATGAGAAGGAATAACACTAGAATCATGATTACCATGGGTATAAAATGATGAAAATTTTGAAGAGTTAAGGAGAGTGGATATTAGGAGAGGCCCACTATATGTCGAACCTACCATGTTAGTGGATATACTAGGCATGGAGGTAGAAAAAGTCGAAGAAGAAGGCATGGTATGAGAAGGGGTCATAATAGAGGGAAGATGCTAAGAATCAAAGAAGGTAACATCCCCAAATCCATGTGAGAATATGGAATAAGGTGAATGAGGCTCTTCAACTTGACCATTAATCATGAGATGGTAAATGGTAGAAGGATCCTTTCCTCGATGTTGAAGAAATTCAGATATAAAGAAGAGCATTTCAAGGGTATACTCTAATTTAGGTTGATCTTCAAGTGAGAAGAGAGGATTACAAAGAAAAAATGAATGAGGAGAGGTCTCATAATTCATTGTGCAAATGGATATATGAACGTTACTCTCATCTAGGATAGGAACCCTATTCTACTTGTGGGAGAACCTATGAGGGTTGGTAAAAATCACCATATCTATTGAATTTAACTCAGTGTTGTCTTCAAACAAGAAGTTCATGATGGAGTAGAATTAAACAAGGTAAGAGAGATGAAAAAATAAGGAAATAAGAAGTGACTAAAACTATATAGAGTTGACATGGTCGACCTAGTTTAAAAAATAGAGTCTTTAAATTATACAGAGTCGATCTAGTACAAAAAATAAGGGTTGAAAACTTTATAAAGTCGATGGGGTCAACCTAGTACAGGGAATAGAAGCTAAAAAAGGTAGGAAAAACATAAAAATTTGAGAGGATTGACCTAGTTATGTATCCTTGGAGGTAGAAAAGAATCTCACGTTGACAATATCAACCTAGTATTATAAGTACAATCTATAAGAGACTGTGTCAAGCATAATGCGTATATACTAAAATAGGAAAAAAAATTCAAGTAATTTTGAAAGAAAGAAATGAAAGGAAACACATAATAAATTAGGATAATGAGGTTGATCCAATTAAAGCACACAACATAAAACTTTGCACCAACATTGGTTAATGCAAGTTTTTACAGTACAACATATAATTGAGCAAAGAGAAAGCAATCAACTTGGAAAGTAAAAGATATCTAAGTGGTCATCTCTAATGTTATTAGATTATTAGAATAATTTTATATGTGATAGGAAGTTAGCTGTAAGTAAGGAACTATAAAATAATCTAAGGATGGTTTCAAGATTTTTAGGTTGAAAGGGATCTATATTAGCAATGGTATTGGCTTGATATTTGGCTTGATGTTGGGGCCTACCCCTTTACTTCACACCTTCACCATTGTAGTGATAAGGGTGTTAGGTGTTTATCCAAAATATACCATTAACCACATGTTTATACATGTCCAAAAAACAAAGTTGACTTCCCCCTTGGTGATGAAATCCAAGTAGGCAGGCCTTGGGTAGACAACTGTTAAAATGTTTTTTGAGATTATATGATTTGGTAGTGTGTGCATAAAAGAGAAAATAGTGAAACTAAATGGTATATTGAAAAACCACCTAATTAAACTATGTGATCTATTCTAAGCATGCAAACAATAATAAATAAAAGTGTGAGCTAATTACTAGCATAAAAGTGTTAATTCCAACTTTGAAACATAATACAGTGTTGATTCTGATGATAGTGTATGTAGAGATTACAAAACAGAGTCAATAGTGATACTTTTGTACTGTAGAAGTAAGGGTATTAAAAATAACTACATCAACAATGTTGACCTAGTTTTCTAAACAAAATATAAAATACATAATTATGTTGAGAGGGTTGACCTAGTTGACTGTACAGGGGTAATTTTAAATACTATAAACTGTGAAAAACAAAATTGTAACAAATGCTAGAAATGACAAAGAGAAAAAATAAACTGGGTGGGTTGGAAGATGTAGAGGAAAATAAGATTGCTATTGAAGTACCCTGAATTGTACTTGCCCATTTTGCTAACTATGATGATTGGGTCAACCTAGCTTTGTAGATCTTATTTGCTAAAAACTTGTAAAATGTACTACATCGATAGGGTTGACCTAGTAGGTTGATTTAGATGTCTAAAAATATACAGGGTCAACTAGGTCAACCTAATAGTCTAATTTGGATGTTTGAAAATGTACAAGGTCAACTAGGTTGACCTAATAGATTAAACTAGAATTTTGAAAAACCTACACAAAGAAAACATAGTCATATTGATGTGACTGTGTGTTAAACATGTGCACATAAGTTAGATTTGAATCAACACTATCGAACTAATATCATAAATATATAAATAATGAAATGATTAAAAATGTGAAGTAAATCCTATAAGGATTAGGTTCATGTTGGGTTCACCAGAATGTATGCAATGATAAATGCATCATGTCTATAAATCAATCCTAACTCAGAGAAGATAGATCATACCATACAGTTTTGATTGGGTACACATTAGATAATTGGGAACATGCCCAATATGGAGATTTACTATACCTAATTAGGGGATCTCTTATCATAATAAATGGTGCTAGGGAGGTTTCCAAAGCATCTAGTCAATCAAAATCACATAATAATCCTAAAGGAGTCATGTGTTTTTATGTCTCACTTAACTAATAATAAGTAAATCAAATATAATCTAGTGCTTACCAAAGCTTGTGGCATAAAATGGGGGTTTTAAATAATAAAATTAAACATGCATAAGAGACATATACTCATGTCAATGTATACAAAATTTTAATGCATGAAAGATAAGTACAAATTCATATCCATCTAATCTTATAAAGGAGGAACAAAGTTAAGAATAATTACCTTTAAAGATGAACCCATCGAGCCTCAATCTCTCCCTTGGCCAAGGTGTTTCACAAGAGGTTGTGATATGTAAGGATGACAAAGACAACTGAACTCTAGGATACACAACCTATCAATGTATCCAAAAGACTTCTCCACAAGACAAGATCTGTATCTATAAAGAAAGTATGAAACCCTAAGTTTGATCCTCAAGTAGAATGATCAATAAGAAGATGCAAAATATGTCTTACTTCTTCTTCTCTTCTCTAAATAATGGAAAAATGAACTTAATCAACCTATCACAATAATGGACAAGAAATCACTAGGTCATAGTCTAGGTTGGCCAAGATCTGACCTAGACCCTAAATGATTTTTACCCAAAATTATACAAGGTTGACCTAGTCAACTTAATATAGTAAATAGGGGCTGAAAACTATACAGGGTTGACCTAGTTGACCTAGTATAATCGATAGTTAAAAAGGGGATAAGTTTAGGAAAAGGAGGATAAAAGGGTGGAAAATGACTAGAGTGTGTAACAAATAAGAAAAAGCTTAGGGATAAGGTTTTTAGGAGATAAATGTGTAGATAACAAGTGGAAAAAGGGAAATAATCCTATGAAGCACCAATGGTTTACCCACCCCTTTCTTGATGCACCCATTAAGGTGTACACTCAAAAATATTGAGACTCAAAAGGTTATTAGAAGATAAAAAGTGTCAGTAATGGATACAAGTTTGAAAATATTATGTGTATATAGTTTTGGTTGTCCAACTCATCTTTCTAACCTTTTTTCCAAGTCAATCTAGTGTCAAAAGTGAAGCTAGGGTTTCAAAGAAATGAGATGAAAATTGGGACTTGTGTAGAACACTAAGGATAATTAAATGCACATGAACCATATAAAAAGGTATGCACAATGATTTATGGTAGAACAACTTGACACAATCAGCCTAGATAATGCCTTTAAATAGTGGACTTTATTGATTAGTGTAGGGTTCTAAGCTTTTTCGATAGTTTTTGTGTAGGTTTTAACAATTTTTTGTATATTCAAGTAGTCAAAAAGGTAATATAAAGTTATTTTGAGGACTTTGACATAGCAATGCATAATACATATCAAAAAATTAGCTAAGTGCCTTATCTCCCATATTTGTTTGGTTATTTATATATGTAGTCAGTGTAGTAAAATTCTCTTTAAAATTTAAATTTTTGTGTATTATGCCTTTTTTCAATAATTATTTCAAGTTTTTAGAAAAAAATCCCATACAAAATTATTTTTTGCCTGTAGCCCTAAAAACATTTTTTTCACTCTTGTGAAAATTATACCATTATGATCATCTCACAAAGCTAATAATTTTAACATATTACTTCAATAATCATTTTCAGTCACCTCTAGGCTCATATAGTATATGGTTTCCACCTATGCAAGAAGCCAAGTCATGGCATAAAACATTGAGGAACTCAAAGCTGAAATCCAATCTTAGATCAAATCTTAACTCAAAGAGTTGAGTGAGCGAGTACAAGGAATCAATGTAAAAACTACCATGCTATCTAAATATCTTAATGAATGGAATTTTTAAGGTGAGTTTCTATCATGAATCACATTGGTTGGCCCCAAGTTGGACTTTCCATAATTTTATGGTATAGGAATAACTAACTAGAATTATTGTGTTGAATAGTTTTTCATATCGCACAATACATTGGGGGTAGACAAGGTACCCATTACATCATTTCACTTAGAGAAAAAGATATTTAGTGCTACCAAAGATAACATAAATCTCATACCAAAACCACTTAGAATGATTATGTCAAACTCTTATTGATTCATTTTGGTCCTAGTGCTTGTGATTATTTCATAGGAACCTTGACCAAACTACAACAAATCAGAATGATTAATTTATTAGTAATATATATATATATATATATATATATATATATATATATATATATATATATATATCATAATATATTATATTAATAATATATATATGATCAATAGTGTTTTGCAAGAATCATCTTATCTTGTGTGAAAGAAGTGCCTCCACAGACCATTATGATTTATCATTAACTAAGTTCAACACATCAAAAAAAAAAAGCTTTAGACTTGTCAGTACAAATTTATATCAATGTGATTTTTATTATTATTTCATTGACTCACCTAACATGCAATGTCATAAAGTGTTAATGGTACAAAAATATCACCATGGGATAAGTTCCTCCCCTATGTTCTTTCACCATGGGACAAGTATGAAGCCAAATTTTAAAAGTTGGTCGGCTAAACTAAAGGGTTAAATGATGATTTTTTTCAAGATTTTTTTCATGATTGGAATAAAAAATATAATTTTTTTAGGGGCCAAGATGTTTAAAGCAAAGAACATGATGGAAAAATAAGGATTTGCCAAGATTGTGGAAGATAAGATAACCTCCTAGCGTTGATCTTCTAACTTTGGTTATTTTAATACATCTACAACACCAAATCCAATCACAAACCCTCCTCCAAGCATCACCCCCATTATTCACCTTAAAAAGGTGGAAATTCACATTCATCATGAGAAAATGACTATGTTATAATTGTGATAAAAATGGTCTAGAGGATACAAGTGAATTGAAAAAAAATTATATTTTTTGGATGTCAAATCACCCCTATATGTTGAATAAACGGAATATGATCAATATTACCATGATGAAAAACCTAAATTCGAATAACCTATCACCATAGAATCACACCTTGAAATTTTAGTGTAAACTTTGGATGGGGTAACCACTCCTTAGACTATGAGAGTAAAGTGCCCCTCAATATTCTCAAAGACTCTAACAATACACATAACTTCATTGATCATAGGCTAGCTAAATAGATTTATTGTTATGCTTATCCTTGTTCAAGTTTCAAATTCATGACTGCTATGGAGGAACCTTACCTTGTAATGATAAACACCATAACATTTGCATTTCAATAGAGGATTATAATTTGAAATTAGGCATGTTTGTTTTACCTCTAGGAGGTTGTAACATAATTTTGGGAGCACAATGGTTTTAGACACTATGCCTTATATTATGGATTTTTTTAGATATATGGATGAAATTAACTGATAAGCATAAGAAAAACACATAAATATGCATCACACTAAGCTCTAAAAGTATCATTAGATCTCACCATGTGGAAACGTTGCTAAAAAAGGGATATCATGGGATTATTTCCTATCTTTTCACTATTTAGTTCAATTAATCCACCAATTCCATACACCCACCTGAATTACAAGAAATATTATCAAAGAATATAATTATATTTTAGGAACATAACTAGTTACTCCCATATCTACCTAAATATCATGCGATTTAGCTAATTTTAAGAACCTCCAAACATTCTCTCTTATAGGTAATCATTTTTATATAAGAGTGAAATAGAAAAAATGGTGCAAGAATTGTTTTAGGGTGGAGGCATGAGCCCCAAAATCATCATTACTATTATTATTTATTTTTGGTATAAAAAAATATGAATTTTGGCACATTTATATTAACTTTTATACACTCAACAAACTCACTATCAAGGGCAAGTTTATTATTCTAGTGATTGATGAATAGTTAGACAAATTGCTTAGAATTATCATATTATTAAAGCTCAACTTAAAATAAATATATCACTAAATATGCATCAAGGAAGATGATATTCCTAATAAATCCTTTCAAAATCATGATGACCATTATGGGTTTTTCATCATGACCTTTGGCCTCACCTATGCTACATCAACATTTTAAGTATTAATGAATAAGATATTTCAACAATTTTTATGTAAATTCATACTATTTTTATTTGATTGCATTCATGTTTATAGTTGTACATGGGAAGAACATCTCATACATTTGGAGTATAACTTCTAACTCCTTATTAATAACCACTTATGTTCCAAATGGTCCAAGTGTACTTTTTGCCAAAATTAAATTATGTATCTTGGATACATCATCTTTGAATAAAGCATCAAACTAGATCCTAAAAAAAATGAGGCTATGAAAAAATTACTTAACTTTGTGAGTTGAGTTTTCAAGGCTTACTAGGTACTATTGAATTATTTTACAAGAATATATAAAAAAATATTTCTACATTAATAACCATGTTAAAAAAAGATGCCTTTTAGTGGTCTAAGGTAGTAGAAAAGTCCTTCAAACTACTCAATCATGTAATATTCACTACACCTATTATGGATATGCCCAACTTATCTAAACCATTTGTCATCAAAAGTGATGTGTCTAGAAGTGGCATTGGAGATATTATAATGTATAAAGGTCAGCCCCTCACATTCACTAACAAGGCACTTAAAAAGAATAACTTTTCTCATTATACACTTGAGAAAGAGATGTTATCTATACTTAATGTCATCAACAATGGTGCACATATGTATTAGGGAGGTATTTATGCATCAAAATTGATCACCATATCATCAAGTACTTATTAGAGGAAAGAGTCTTTTCACCTGAGCAAAAAAAGTAGGTAACCAAATTAATGGGCTATGACTATGAGAATACATACAATAAGGGTAAAGACAATGTTGTCACATATGTTTTTTATTATAAGTATGAGTAACATAAAACCATGTTTGTACTATCCTTCCAAATGTTGTATTGGGAGCATCAATCACAATGAGAATGGTCTGATTACACCTATAATCAACAACTCATTTAAGAAGTGACCACTAAACCCACCTCTCGAACAAATTTATATTAGGATGATCATTATTTAAGGCACAAAGGATGTTTTACTATCACCTTATAAAAATAAGATAGAAACATCTATTAATTTGCATTCCTCTCCATCATCTGTTCACTCATATTTTGTAAAAACCTATGAAAATATCCACTAGATTTTTGTATGGGAAAGAATTAAACAAGACATGAAATAGTTTATGGTAGAATGGGAAATGTGTCATCAAAATAAAGGGTAAACTTCCACCACCCTAAGAATAATTAAACCCTTGCCTATCCCTACCTAGGTATGGTCATGTTGTACCCAAAATTTGAATTCATGAAAATTTTAAATTATCATTCCCACCTTAATAAACTAAAAATTTGGCAGTAAATCCGCTAGGCCTCATCAACATAATAGGGATTTTACATGTTTCAATCTAATAAATTTAATTTTGGAGAAACCAATAAAATCAAGTACCATTTGTAACTTGTTAGTGCCCAAAATTTCACTAGAGCAATTGGGCTCTTGTCCATATCAAAGTTTATGTCCTTAACCAGATTTTTGTCTCCATGTATTCTTTTCGAAGGTCAAGTTCATCTACATAATTTGCTAAGTCATTTGCCTTGTCTTTTCTTGGTGAAAGTGTTTTTTTCCCTTAGACTTTTTGGGCCTTTTGCATGAACATAATGTTCGATGAAAATAGGTCTTTATATTTTTTGTCTCAAACAAAAAGTCCAAAGATTTATTTCTGTCAGACATTTTGTCTGCTATAAAAGTTTTGAAGGAATTCAATGTAAAGGAATTCAATGTGTTATCACTTTCGGGCTAAGTGTTTTCTAAAAGTTCCAAAGGGCTATTTCATTAGTTTTGGATCATTTATTTTAGACTTTTTATTCATGAAAAAAAAATTGAATGGCACTTGCCCTTCAGGAATTTTACCCACACAAAAAGCCTGAAGGAATTGTAAGGTCATTTATTTTGGCCAAAGGTGCTTTCCAGAAATCTCAAAGGGCCATTTTGACTTTGCAAAATGTTTTAAGGATTATTTACTTTGTGCATTTTGCCCTTGAAAAATTCTTGAAATGTACTTTTGAAGGGCGAAGGACACTTACAAAAAAACTAAAGGATACTTTCGAAGGGCCATTTTTCCTTTGCAAAATATCTAAAGGATTATTTCTTTTGGGCATTTTTCCCTTGAAAAATTCTTGAAGGGTGTATACAAAATGTCTAAAGGATAATTCTGGATCCGGATGACACTTACACAAATCCCAAAATTCACTTTCAAGAGATCAAAGGACCATTTAGAAAGTCTAAAAGGAATTTTTGTAGGGCAGTGCCCTTAAATTTGTTTTGAAAGATATTTTCAAAAGGCCCAAAAATTACTTTTGGAAAAATTGTTGCTAAGTAGAGGTCCATTTCCTTCAGACATTTTTCTTGAGAAAAAGGTCTGAAGGATAAGTCTAGATGGTGAAGGACATTTTAAAAAATCTTGAAGGGCACTTTCAAGAGATCAAAGGACTATTCAAAAAGTTTGAAGGGCATTTTTGTAGGGCAAGTGCCTTTAACAAAAATTTTGAAGGAAATTTTCAAAATCCTAAAAGGTACTTTTGGTAAAATTACTGTAGAGCAGAGGTCCATTTCCTTTAAACATTTTTCCCAAGTAAAATTCCCAAAGGGTAATTTATGAAGATGGAGGGCACTTTCAATAGTATTGAAGGGTACTTTTAAGAGATCAAAAGATCATTCTAAAAGTCTGAAGGGAATTTTTTTTGGGCAAGTGCCCTTGAATTTTTTTTTAAAGGGTGTATTCAAGTGCCTGAAAGATTATTTCAGCAAAATTGATGTGGGGCAGAGATCTATTTCCTTCTGACATTTTCCCTGAGCAAAAAGTTTGAAGTAATTGAATTTATTTAGAAGTACTAAGATCAATTTCTATAGGGAAATTATTTCAGATAAATTGTCCAAAATAATTATCCCAACAAAGGAAAAAGAGCTAAGTGTTGAATTTTTTTAGTAAAAGTGTAGTGGTTCAATTCCTTCAGGAGAATGACTTGGAGACATTTATTGCAAGATAATAGTGCCAAATGAAATAGGGAGGCCAAAGATGAAGACTCAAACAAAATTACCATAAAACAAGGCCCCTAAAAGAATATTTCCAAATTGCAAGTGATAGTCTTGTAGATGTTTTTGACTAGCACACATACACCAACTTTAAGCTATAGATACTATCTGTTAGGATTCAAATGTTTAGGATGATCACATGAGTATCATTTTTAAATGCTGGTAAGTAGCCATTTTTTTTCAAATGGGGTAGATCCAATGACACACACTTGTTCAAAGTGGGATGATCTGATAGTATAAAATCAAGGCTGAATAGTCAAAGGGACTCAAGAATCCCATGGTCCTAACAAGTGGCATACCCCTAAGAACAAAGAATAGGTAGTATCCAATCATGTTCCACCCCTCAGATCATGATATGGAGTGTGTTTGCTTGCCCAACCAGATTAAATTTGGGAAGGATTGAAAATATAAAAATAGAAGGCTTGTCTTTTATTCAAATGTTCTTGGTTATTTTTGGTCTTTGTTATTCTCTAAGTATAGGCTCTTCTAAATTTTGGGATCATTGTTGTGTGTTTTTTTTTCCTCTTTTGTTAAGGTGGTTACAACTTGTAAAACCATTATCAAGCTCTGAGAGCATTTATATATGTCTCCCCTATCCAACATGGAGTAAATCAACCATGCTTTTCCCCATGGCAGTGCTTTGAAACATTGATGTATGTAATATTTTATTTCAAGTTAATGGAAAATACATGTGGTTCTTTATTGTACCCTATTAATGAAATGCAATGAGATATTTTATATGGTATGTTGATTGGGTATTTAGATTTGTGTTCACTACTAGTTATCATCTTGGGCATGAATCTAGGTTATAAACCCCTTTTTGCATAGAGATTTGGAAATATTTTGTTGAATACCTTATTAGGGAACCCTAGGTTCATAGATTTAGCAAAAGAAATATTTGAGATTATAGTTTCAGTGTATGTTCTAGGGTTTTAAGGATCATTTGGGAATTTGCATTATATTGGCACCAATGAATGCAAATTTCTCTTTGTAGTTTCCATGGCTTGCATCTTAATTTTCCTACATCTTTGTAATAGGTGATGTCATGTATGTTGAAGGAAAACCTACTATTTGAGATCTACCATCACACCGCCCTCCTCTTTTATAACTAATTTTTTTTTCCTATCCTATCCTACCCTATAGATAACACACTCTGTTGCATATTATAAGTGTTATTTGCACTACAAGTGCATAAGATCTTACCTATTTGGAATGTGTTTATATTTTGAGATTTAAATTGTAGCATTAAAATCTATTATTTAGTTTCTTATGTTATTGAATATTTTATGAAATGAAGATTACAATCATAATTTCATTTATCTTTAGTAGCTTGTGTATGACCTAGAGTATTTGTGCATTTTATGTGACAACCCTTCATGGGTGAAGTTTACAGATGTGGTTATGTTATGGTCATATTTGTTCCTTATTACAATAATCCCCATGTATTTTGAATTGTAAAATCCCTCCATGTGAGCAAGCTACCCCATAGGTTTTCTCACCTTGGTTTAGGCAGAGCCAAAATTAGCAGGGAACTAACCATATTTGTAGGTGTTTCTCAGTCATTATCTTAGTCTAGTTCATTCATGATTCCAAACCCTCCCTTGAATACAATGTCATTCTAGCGGGTTTATCATCACTATTTTCCATTTTATTCAAGTGTGCAAGGCCAAGTAAAAGAGGTGTACAATTGGAAATCAATATAATTCAAGTGTTAAATAAGTGTAATTATTATATTTTGGAATATTTTTACATATAGACTCTATTTTAGTTCTCATTTGATGCATTGGAAATATATTGTCTTACATATCATCTTTTATTCATATTTCAAAGTCCCAAAATGCATACATTTTTCATACCACAGATTCGTAACTTCAGAGCCAATATGGACGAAGGGCCAATCAGGTGTAAATGATATGTTTTGTCATAAATTTGAAGTATAATATTTTATTTATTTATTTATGCATTGGATATATATTATCTAGGGTATCATCTTTTATTCAGACATCAAAGTCCCAAAGTGTATAAAGTTTTCACACCATAGATATGTATCTTCAAAGCTAGTTTGGACAAAGGGCCAATCAAGGGTAAATTATTCATTTTAGAATAAATTTCACATATAGTATTCATTTTTTTATAATTTAATTCATTGGATATATATTTTCTAGGGGATCATATTTTATTTAGACATTAGAGTCTCAAAGTGCATAAATGTTTCACATCAGAGATCCATAACTTCAAAGCTAATGTGGATGAAGAGCCAAGTAGGTTTAAATTATATATTTTAGAATATATTTCACATTGGTATTCTAATTTTGTTTCTAATTTGATTATTTAGATATATTTTTTCCATGGAATCATCTTTACTTTAAACATTATAGTTTAAAATTGTATAAAGTTTTCACAATAGAGATCCAGAATTTTAGGACCAATAGGGACAAAGGGCCAATCAATTGTCAATTATATGTTTTGGATTATATTTAAAATTTTTAATATATTTAATTTATAATTTTATGTGTTGTATATATATATTTTATGGGATCATCTTTATTTTAGACATTAGAGACCCAAAGTGTATAATTTTTTCACATAAGAGATCTAAAACTTTAGAGCCAACAAAAATGAAGGGCCAATCAAATGTAAATTATATATTTTGGAATGTATTTCACATTTATACTCCATTTGGGTCTATTTATATTATTTTAATATATATTTACCTAAGGATTATCTTTTCTTCAAACATCAAGGGTCCAGACTTCTCACTTTTTGTACAAAATTGAATTAGAGATTTCAAACTCTCAAGGATCGAGCTAACAAACTTACAAGGAAATAAAAATAGAAATCATCTCTATTATATATGAATCAAGAGGACAATACTATCTATACAAGCCTAATTTATATATTATACACACCAAACATGCAAGGTAAAATTTTAGTTTCATATTTTAGCTGTAATGTTTACATTCAAATTCTATTTTGGTTCTCATTTGAAGTGTTGGAAATGTATTGAAATTATCTATAAAATGATGTAACATATATGATATTTTGATTAATTTTATATATATATATATATATATATATATATATATATATATATATATATATCCTAACAAGACATCACAAGTGTGTTGGATACTAGTTCTCTGTTTGGACATATCTTTCACATCTAGAATCTATTTTGGATCTCATTTGAAGAGTTGGAATGGTATTGAAATAATAAATACAATGATGTAAATCATTTTATTCTCATGTAATTTTTGATGGATCTAATTATTATATGCATATTTTTAGAACCTAGTTTCATATGCTAGGGTATGGCACATATTATTTATAGACTCTATCACCTAATGGATAAGGATCAGTGGGCCCATTTGGGGATTTAGTTGAGTAATTATTAATAAAAAAGTTTATTTCATCCTTTTATTTGTTATAAATTAGATAAATGACAATGGTAATTGGATTCTTATTTATTTAATGTTCTTGGGGAAGAGCTAGCTACAACTTTATGTGAGCTATGTAATTTTTAAATTAGTGATATCAATATTTGGATTTGTGGGTTTTGATGTTATTTGTTTAATAATTTTTCATTCCCATTTGTAAATAAATAATATATTGAAATTCATACACCTTTATTGGTTGTGTACAACTTAGGCTATTTCCAGACTTTATGTTGTAAACCCCATGTATGGGCTTTATACTAAGTGTACCTAATATGAGTTGTGAGAAGATTTTGTCCTTCCAGGAAAGCCTTAAATTTAAATTACGTATTTTGATCATATATATATTTCTTTGTGAAAGTAATAATTTATATCCCTTTAATTTACATCTAAATTATTCAGGTGGTTCTCATCTCTATCCTCCTCCATTCTTCTCCTCTTCCACCATTTCCCAATTTTGTATCCTTTTTGTGATTGTTAATTAAAACTAAAGAAACAAATATGGATATTAAACAAGGGATATGACCCTCTCAAATGAAAATGAAAATCACAATCTCAATGGTGATTTATCCAATTTTTGTAAAATGTGTCGCTTCTCATTATGCGAGTCATAAAACCAAAAAATATAAAAGTGACCTAAATTTCTACCAACAGATTTTTGTGACTTCTTTGGGGATTGAAAGGTACCTTTGATCTCTAAAATTTAAATGGAATATTACCCTTTCAAAATAATATTGGAAAATCTATTAAAATAATAACTAGAAATGATGGAACACAACCCATGCTTCTGATTTTTTGAGCTTTGATATCATTGGCCATGGTTTTATTTTTTGTTGCAAACATGAATAAATTCTTGCTAAAATTAGAATATGCATACCTTATAAATATTGGGTGAAAAGATAATAAGAAATAAATAATAAATATATTTTTAAATATCCCAAATTAGGGGTTGATTAGATTATTTCAAATGATGATATAATGATAAGTGTTTTCCTCTTCATATCAGCCATCAAATAAAATCTAATTCAATAAATTGTTTATGATATAAAAAGAGTTTAGTTTTCAAAATATGTCTATGCAGTTGTAAAAATAAATCAAAGAGATGTTTGTTCAGTTTAAAATTTTCTCATGATGGAACACATATAAAAAGAACAAGTTTTTGGTGTTGGGGATGAAAGTGATGGTTTGTATTCCACTATGTTGAACACTCCAATAGAATAATTGAATTCTTTCATTCAGTGCTCTAAATAAAATCATGAAAATTTAAACTAAGAGAAGGAAGTCACTAAATAATGCATACAAAATATAAATTTAGCCTCCTAAGAAAATGAGATAAGCTATGAAAATAGTGAGCTTCACACTGAAAAATAAGAGGTATGTGATTATTTTGAGCAAAATCACAAAGAATATTTTGAAGAAGATACAAGAAAAAATCAACCAAAGTTTATGGTCATTTTGAGTGCCATGAAGTTTTAGTCTAAAGATCACCTTTAGATATGCCTAAAGGCAATTTGGTTTAGCCATTTAGGGATAAATATCCCTAAGATCAACCATCAAATGAATACTTAGAAGGTATGATTCATGTTTTTAGTTTTCAAAACATCAATTTGAAACATATTCTTTTTATTCATGAGGAAAGCATGTTTGGTCAAGTGTTTTATTCTATGTTTGTATTCCTACCCATGCCTCATGTTTATCTCATAGATATAGTTAAAATCATGTTATTTTTTTCTCATGGTCTTGTCAAAATTGTCCATATCATGTCAAAACTTGCTTTGTAAGGGCTCATGCTTTTCCCAACCGATGAATGGTCATGTTTAGTTATGTGAACTTGCCTTGACCCTTGTAAATAGTTTATTTTTTTACACAATTTTGGCTTGTGTTTTTCCCTTTCATTTTTTTATTGTATGTGTTTAATAAATGCATATTTTTCATTGTGGTGTTTCTCTATGTTAGAACTAATTAAAATACATAAACCCTTAATATGACACTTTGAGCTCTACCAAGATCTATAATAGGTAATAATGATTGAAAAGGTATTTAAATAGATCGAATTATAGTTTTAAACACAAAGGGAATTTTTCATGTATATCCTTTTGAGCATATAACATGCTAAGAATTTTAACTTGGGCAAAATAGGTGGAGTTTTGAAGATAATGATTTGGATAGACAATATGTATTCATTCCCATGTGATTGGGATAGGTGATTTCACTTCTAGTTGGATGTATTAGGATATACATGTGTACTACATACTATCCATAAGGTGGATAAGGCATTGGTCACCAAATAATCTAGGTTATTATACATTCTTGCAAGGATTGTCTTCTGACAGTCAAAGCCATTATTGTACCCCAAATTTGAATTCGGGAATTTTTTAAAAATTGGTTCCCACTTGAAGAAACTAGAAATTTAGCACTATATCAATTGTGCCTCATGGGTGTAATAGGTCTTCAACACGTTTCACTTAAATAAATTTCATTTTGTAGAAACTATAATAATCAAGTACCATTTATACCTCAAGTGTGTAACACGTGTCATTCTTATATTTTGGCATATCCTTAACATATAGACTCTATTTTGGTTCTTTTTTTATGCTTTGGAAATTTATTTTTCTAAGGATCATCTTTGCTTCAGATATTAGAGTCCCAAAGTTGATACATTTTTCACACCCTAGATCTAGAACTTCAAATCTAGTAGGAATGAAGGGCCAATCAGTTGTGAATTCTCCATTTGGGCATAGAATTCACATTCAATATCTATTTTGGTTTTAATTTAATGTGTTGTACAAATATTTTCTAGGTTATCATTATTTTTTAGAAATAAGAGTCCAAAAATTGTATAAATATTTCACACCAAAGATCTAGAACTTTGGAGCCAATAGGGATGAAGGGCCAATTGGGGGGAAATTATCCATTTTTTAATGATTTTTACATTATGTATCCATTTTGGTTCTCATTTGATGGTTTGGATAGATATTTTATATGTTATAATATATTTTCAGACATTAGAGTCCTAAAATGTATACTTTTTTCACACTAGAGATTTATAACTTCAGAGCCAACAAGATGAAGGGTCAATTAGGTGTAAATTATTTGTTTGGGATATATTTAACATATATATTTTGGTTTGGTTTTTTATTAATTAATTAGATATATATTTTTTAGGTGATCATATTTTATTTAGACATCAAAGTCCCAAATTGTATAAATTTTTCACATCAGAGATTTAGAACTTTAGAGCCAATAACAATGAAGGGCCAATCAGATGTCAATTCTATGTTTTGGCATATATTTAAAATACATAATTTGAATTGGATATTTTTATATCTGTTTGATATAATTTTTATATGGGTCCATCTTTTCTTCAGACATTAGAGTCCTAAAGTGTATACAATTTTCACACTAGAGATCTAAAACTTCCGATCTAAAAGGGATGAAGGGCCAATTAGGTGTAAATTATCTATTTTAGCATATATTTCACATATTTAATCTATTTTGGGTTTAATTTGATTATTTTTAAATATATTTGGCTAAGTATCATCTTTATTTCATATATTAGGGGCCTAAACTTTATAGTTCTTGCACAAAATTGAACTGGAAATCTAAAACTCTTAAGGATGAAGATCTAGAGTATACAAGGTCATTTGGATGGACCACATGTCTGATCCATATTCACATGCAAAAAAAGTCCATCTGGATGGACCTCATGGATTTTTTTTAAGTGTTGATCATGTAAGGGAGAAAATCAATTTTATATTTTGGCCATAACTTTTGTGTCTCCACTCCATTGCATCTCTCATTTGAAGCATTGGAAAGGTATTGAAATGATATATTTAATGATGTAAAATATTATATATTTTGATAAAAAAATTGGTTGAAAAAAATATGGATAATTTTTTCCATGACAATACATCGTGGGTGTGTTAGGCTCTAGTTCTCCATTTGGCCATAACTTTTACATCAAGAATATGTTTTGGCTCTTGTTTGAAGTGTTATAAAGGTATTGAAATAAGAAATCCAATGATGTAAATTAATTTATCCTCATGTAATTTTTTATGGATCTAATTCTCATATTCCACTTTTCATAACCTAGTTTCATATCTTAGAGTGTGGCACATACTATTTTCAAACTCTATCACCCAATAGACAAGGCTCGGTGGGCCCACTTAGTGATTTATTTGAGTCACTATTGAAAAATAAATTTAAAATAGAATAGGACAAAAATAATAATACAAAATGTCAAAGTGAGAATATGAAAGTTCATTCATCCACTTATGAGTTATAAATAGGAGAAATGATAATTGTAAGAGGGTTCTTACTTATTTCAATATCTTGGGGAAGAGCTAGTTTTAACGTTGTGTGTGAACTATGTAATTTTTTAGTTTTAATAATGGAATGCAAACAAATAGGTGATATCAATATTTGGATTTTTGAGTTTTGTTTTTATTTATTTATTAATTATGTATTCCCATTTATATATAAATAATTGATTGAATTATTATACCTTTATTGGTTGTGTATAACTCATGGTGTTTCTAGACTTTGTGTTGTAAACCCCGTGTATGGGATTTGTACTGAGTGTACCCAATATGAGTTGTGAGGAGACTTTGTGCTTCTCAACAAGCCTTTCATTATTGTAACCCTTTTTGATCATATGTATGTTTTTGTGTGAGAGGAATAATTTCTAACCTTTTCATTTACATCTAACTTATTCTAATGGTTATTTACACTCATTCCATTATGGGTTTCTCATCTCCATCTTCCTCTATTCTTCTCATCATGGGTTATTTTGCTTCCTTTTTATAATTTTTGGTTAAAAGTACTCAAAAATCCCCAAAAATGTGCATCTTATGAGGGAGTTTCCCTTCTCAAATGGAAAGGAAAATAACAATCTCAATAATGATTTATCTAATTATTGGAAAATTTGTGTCGCATCTCATTGGGCAAGTCATAAAACCAAGAAATACAAAAGTGACCTAAGTTTACAACAATATGTTGGATATTTCCATGGAATTTTTGGATGTACTACATAGGTAAGAAATAAATGATTCTCATAGTGGTGTATTGGTTATCTAAAGATGTCTATGTTTTCACCCTTAGTTACCTTTTTATTACCTCCATTGTTCTTCAAACCTTTTTCTATTCAATAGGTTGCCTCCATGGGCTACCTAATTTAATTATGTGTGACCATGATTCTTTACTCATTTATTTTTGAAGGAAACTTTCCAATATTATGTCACCTAACTTAAAATTAATTCTTCCTACCATCCACAAATTGATCTGGTTAAAAATAAATTATCAATAAATTCTTGAAGACCTATCTACATTTTTTTGCCTCTAATCAATAGACTCACTAGATCAAATGGTTAACAGTATGTTTCCACTAATATGAACCCATATGAGGTCATTTACAGTCATCCACCACCTTATTTTTAGGAATACCTTTCAATAAGTTCAAAGATACTCATAATTTATGACACACTCCACACATGTGCCATTATCCTTCAAACTCTCAAAGATAACCTCAATCTGGCATATGATTTAATGAATCAATATCTTGGTAAACATTGTTTGAAATAATATTTATTTATTGATGACATGTTTTTTATCGACCTCAAACCTTATAATCAATCCTCTTTGAATCTAAAGGGTCATTATAAACTTACACCAAAGTTTATCATCCTTACAAATTGCTTTCCAATATTGGTCCCATAACATATGCAGTGGGGCTTCCCTTCTCCACCAATATTCATCTAATTTTCCATGTATCATGTTTGAATGAGGTTAATGGTTATCATGTTCATACCTAAAGGGTACTCCTAAACCTTGATAACAAAATTTATATCTTCCTTAAACCTAAATTCATCCTTGACAAACACTCCCTCCAACTTTACAATCATATTATCACTAATATTTTGGTATAGTTGCATGGCATGAAACTAGAAGACATGAAATGGGAACCATTATTAAAATTAAAACAAAAATTTATTCTCAATATTTTAGTATAAATATTTTTTAAGTGGGAAGGCATGTTATAACCCCTTCATCCTATAGACACCTAAATCTGGCCACCGATAACCTCCAACTAGGGTTTTGACCAATGTTTACCCAAAATGCACAATTTGGCCTAAAAACATTAAAAAAAGTTAAATGAAATGAAACTAACATATTCAAGTTCCAATTCTAGCTATGGTATCCCTAAATGGGGCAATGTAATTTATGGGCCAGCTAACTTTGATCAGATCATTTTGAGTCAAAATGTCAATTTTGCACCTAGGTGCTATGGATTTCTCTTTCCTATCAAATATCTTACACGAGACATGTGCCTTTGTTATTTGGTGTTGGTAACATCTTAATGGGATAATGTATCCAATGCATCTGACATTACCTTCCAATTCCAACCTAGTTGAATTTTAGACCAATAACAAGGCAATCTGATCAATTTGAGTAATTTGTGCACAAAGTGCTTAAACATGTTTAAGAGATAATTAATCCAAATCAAGGCATAATTAATAATTCCATGGAAACTTGTTTAAAACTTATTTTTGGAAATTAATATTGAATATTTGAATCATTAGGCGACCTCATTTATTGGGAAGACATCCCTAGGCCATCAATGCCACAAATATCAAGATTCGTGCCTCCCATGCCTCATCAAAGCCCTCCATGCATCTTAATTGCTCCTTTATCCCAAATATTTATGAGCATATTTATAAATTTTAATTTCAAAATTAGATTAATCCTTAGCCACACATCTCAATCTTGAGATGGATGGTTCAGGTTGATTCTAGACATTCTCAAAAATTTATAAATAGAGAGGCCATGAACATCATTTCTAAGCTATTTTAGTGAAAATTTATAATGAAAAAATATATTCAACAAGATATTGAAAATAGTGTTACCATGTCAAAATTATTTAAATCCAATCCAAGCTACAAGCCAAAGGTGCCAATGAGAGATGGAGGTAGCCAAGCTTCCATTGCCAAGGACTTCATGAGCACAAGCTGAGAAAGCCACTGCAATAAGTATTTTGGAGCATCCAAGGAAGATAAAAGAAGGTTTCTTTTGTATTTTAGTTTATTATTTTATTCATGTTTATTAACTAATCTCTCTCTAGTGTCTAGGCCTAGAGATGTTATGGTAGTTAGTGTGTTTCTTTCATTTTGTTTTCATTTTGGAATTACTACCACACTAACCATCCTCTCTTGAGTCAAATTCCTAGTTCACATAATGGCACACCCAGTGGGATGAGACACATACCACACATGAAAAATATCATTTTTCATCTTTAAAATATTCATTTGGATCATTAAAACTCTTGTAAATTTATTTTCTAACTTTGTTTTGTTGGTTTTTTATTTGCCATGGGTTTACACAAAAACTGATGTCGGTTAGTAAAAATGACATCAATTAGAAATTTGTCATCGGTCACATTGGTATAATTTATGTTGGTTAGATAGCCATCATCGGTTAGCAAATCTAACCATCATCAGTTATGTAACTGACATTGGTCACTATGTTTTTCTTAAAACATAGACTTAAAATCTCTTTTTTTAAAGTTCATTATTTCAAACCTCAAAGAGATTCAAGGCTAAAGGGCATACTAACATTTTTGTTGTAGGAAAAAGCTTGGAATTTTCTAAAAACATGTTTATATCACCTTTTGCATGCTTAAAATGAATTAGGAACATTATTTTGGTTGCTTAAAGTAATATCTAGGTGCTTAAGTGAGTTTTTAGCATTAGTTTTCAAAGTTAAAACTAAGACCAAGGGGTCAAATGAACACCACCTCATTTTACATTTGGGATTTAAAATGAACTTACCTTTTTAATCTTTTTTTACTCACTTAGTTGTTTAGATTAATTTTTGTATGGCAAAAAGAGGGATTTTGCATGTATGCTCTTCCATTTGTCCTCTTTAGGGAACCCTTAGAATCAAAAGCATCATTACTATTACAAGTAGCCTAGTCCAAGGATTAGAAATAAATTTGTCTAAAGCACTCCCCAAAAACTCATCAAAGTTTGGGTGACCTTGAAAATGACCCTAAAGTCTTTCTACTTTCATGATTTCTTTGTTTTTATGCAAACTTGGCTTATGAGGGGGACTTCATCACCTCCCACGAGTTCTTTAGGGAAGATTTGACTTGAGGTTTCACCTCCTAGCATTGAATTCATTTGGGTCCTAATTGGAGTTACACATAGGACATAGTGGCACTTTGGAAATTGCACTACACTAAGTGAACAATAATATGTAGTGGTTGTAAAAAGGACTAGACCTTTTTTCAACAAGCCAAGTGATACAAACCCAAAATCTATGCTTTTCTTTTGCATTGTTTTATGTGAAATTCATTGTACAATTTATTCCATTAGAATGTTTGGAAAGTTTTAGATCTTAGGCAAATCCTCACTTGCTACAGAAGTATTGTTGGCGCAAGGTGCACCTCATGGTCCATGTCGTAGTATTATCATTTGAGAGAAGGGGTTTTTAAAAACCCTACTATATAATGCACATTTACTTTTGGATGAATAATTAAAATCATCTCACATGATGTATATAGATGGATTCCAATAATACCAAGTAACCTTGTTAGTTTAGAGTCTAAGAGTGATTAATCAGTTGAGTTTTGTCTTAGATTAAAGTCTTATTTAGAGTCAAAACTTGGTGTAAACAAATAATTCAAAAAAAAATACATGATCCTCATTTTTATTTGAACAAGAAGGCATTATGTTACTCATGTAAGATCATAAATTTACCTTATTAAAAGTTTATCAAAATCTTGGGAGTCATATCATCTACTTTGGCACAATTATGCTACCCAATTGAATCTAGATCTCTACCAAAGTTGTTTAAGTCATTCACTTATAATATAAATTTGAAATTTCACCTTTATAAGTTCATAGGGTTGATGTGTTAAGTGGTTTCACCATTTATAATAAACTTGAGGGAACTTAGGTTCTATTTCCACTTTGGATTGAAGGCCCTTTTAGACTCAAGATCATTGTCACCACTTGATAGACTTAAGCCATTTTGTGCTAAACACTTGCACTTTGAGTCTATGCATCACAACATTTTGATTCAAAAAAAGTAGTGTTATGTTATTAAAATTGTGGGAAATTACCTTTGACTTATAGATTTTTTGAAACAAACTTTTTTGTCACACCTTTTTGGGTAGTGTAACATTGTTACATTGCCAAAAACATTTCAAATATTGTTTCATAGACCCTCTTGCATAAATTTCAATTTTTTTCCTACATCTTTAGATAATTATGAGTGTACTTTTATGATATTTTGTCTATCACAATTATACTATTCACTTTTGTCTATCTTAGTTGTCAAAAGAACCAAGTTTTATATCATTATTTATGAGAAACTAAACTATCTCGAAAGTTCCTTTTATTTCTTACCTTATACCTAGTTGATCAATTTCATGACAAATAATCAAATTCCTAGTGTTTGTTAGAAGTGTTTCAAATCCATTAGATTAAAACTTTCATCTATTATAAAGTTTAGCTTTTGATGCCATTTGGCCAAGATTCTTAGTGCATGCCTTGTTTGAGCCTAGCTTTTGACACCACATTTGGCCAAAAGACCTAACAAATTTTAAATTTATAGATTAGACTTATTTGAAACACTTTGACCTTAGATTTTGGCATTTTGATTTTTTATCCATTTAATTACTTATCTTTATGTGAATAGTGAAATTTTAGATACTACACGCTATATTTTCTCCTCAAATCTTTGCATAAACCTTTTGATCCTTTTGATAAATCTAGACCAAGTTAGAACATCATCTATTTTAGATTTTGTCCTTTTTAGATTTTGTATAACTCTTTGAACTTTTATCACAAAGCATTGACTATGGATTCCAACATGTATTCCTACACTCGTAGTGGACTCATGTACAATCTAGAGATTAGTAATGTGGTGGTGCAGTAAGAAATGGTGCAAGACCCCTATGAAAATAATATTGCTTATGAGATGGATTCTTATCCCTCTTATAATACTCAATCATGGGCACAAAACCAAGATCCCTTGGATAACTATTTGGTTAACACACCAAATTATTCAGAACAAGACCTAGAATAAACCACACAATACCTAGCTATAATACCTATAGTGGATGAGCCAGTTCTTCAATAGTCATATTCTACTAATTCAGTTTCCACGTATGATCCTTTTTTGTTTGAGAAACATTTTTTAGAGAACAAAAACAATATTTTGGTTAAAGCCATAGAGGTAGGGGCCAATATTCTAGTTGATTTCCCCCATGAGAATTTACCAAGCCTAGTAAGAGTGCCCCACAATATCATTTATGATCAATAGGATTCTTCTAGCAATCCTATGGCTCTAGTGCAAACAACGTATCACGACCCTAATATATCTAATCAAGGTGAAAAATATCATAGAAGATCACTTTAACCAAATATAGACAACATATCAAACCTACCTAAATCTAGCATGTAATTTCAATCAGATGAACATGGTGAGTAAGAATCCTATTGACCTAGTTCCTTCAATAGGAGTGTTGATAGAGTTAATTGGACAAGAGAATTTGAGTTTTGACCCATTCATACAAACTAATTCAATAGATAACTTGATGCATATGCCCATTATTGAAGAAGTGTCTTCAACCTCTACATAGAATAGTGAACTAAACATAGTAGATAATGTGTAAAAAACATCTAATCCTGATCAAAGTGGTAATAACATGCAAAAAACTAGCCAACAACATGTGCCTATAGTTAATCCCATGAGTAGATCATCATACTAGGGAATAGGCATTTTTACATCCCAAATTCAACTGACTGCTTTCTCAAGTGTACAACCTATGAGATTATATAATCAAACAATGGCCAATGCCATGTCTCAATGATAGAATGTGTTGAATCCTACTCCTCCTCAACAAGTAACAAGTAGTATTCCACATTAACATGAATAATCTTGTGTATCAATGCAATAAAGGACAAACACATTTCCACCTCAATCAAGGGAAACTAATGTTCTACCTCATCAGGTAATGACAAACATACCTCTTTAGTCTCAAACTAATATGTTAATTCAAAACCAAGAAATGACTAGTCAACAATGTGCAAATATTGGTTAGTGATAAATGATAAATCTACAACTTATTTTCACTTCCCCACAGGGATTCATGAAACAAGGAGGTTCCCATGTTTCTCAAATAACTACTGGAAAACCATTGGTTCAAATTATGCCATAGATCTAGAGACAAGGTCTTGGTCCACAAGTTCTCACTCAATAATAAGGTTTGATTAGTCATCAACATGTCCCTTTTCAACCATATTAGACACAATATAGTTATATACCTCCATCCCAACCACAAAATCCTCCAAGTTAAACCTTTATCACCAACCCAAACTAGAATATCACACAACCAAATGTATAATTTCAAGTACATCCTAATCCACATATGCATATTCCTGGTCCATTCCCCAACCAAACCAATATACCTTAATAGGTATTTCCATCTTACCCTAGTCAAAGTGTCCCAATAGGTATTTTGACAAATATAAAGGGAAAGGTGACCCTAAGACCCATTTAACTGAATTCTTTGTCACATGTCAACCAGCAACATATAGTGACATATACCTTTTGCTATTATTTCTAAGGAGCTTGGCTGGATAAGTCTTGGAGTGGTTTTTAAAGTTGCCCAAAAATTTAGTAATAGATTTTGATGATCTTTCTGATAAGTTTGTGTATCACTTTTCTTATAATCTCAAGCATGAGATTTCATTAGTGGACTTAACACAAGCAAATCAAAAGGTTGGTAAGAGTTTTGTAAGTTATCTATAGTGACGAAGATCCCTTGCAAGTCATTTCACCCATAATTTAATAGATAAATAATTAACCATTATGTTTACTAAAAATTTACATAGTGAGATAGCTTATCATCTAGAACTACAATGTGCACATACTTTCAAAGAGATCATTGATAAAGGTTTGTTGATCGAGTGAGAACTTATCAATAAAGGAGTCATCAAGATTACTTCAACTAATCAAAATCAAGTTATCAATTAGGGAAATGGCCAACATCAACATCCCATTCAAGTGCAAGCATCACAACCATCACATGTTAATAACCAAGAAAGATCGAAGCAATTCAATTGCAATAAGAATGTTGTGGAAAATGGAGTAACCAAATCCTATCATGTCTAAATGGTGAAAACATCATCTTCACCACATTTTCATCTTACTCCTACCCAAAAACCTATCTAACCAATGTTAAAATCAAAATAACCAAGACTTACACAACAAATACAACAACCTTTACCATTGCAAACCTCTCCTCCTAGGAGAATCATGCCTACATTTCATGTCTTTAGTGACCTAGGAGAACCTATTGAGTCTTAATTTTTAAGATTACTATCACTAATATAATTATTTATCCTATACCAAAGCATTATCTGCAAGGCATTCCTTATCCTAATTGGTATCATGAAAATGAATTCTGTGACTATCATCGGGTCAAGAGGCATAATCTATGAAGATGTGTTTAAATAAAGCATTTAATTGAGAATATGTTGGAGAATGGGGAGATAACATTGGATAATGGTACTTTTAATTCCAATAAAACTCTTGAGATTTATCAAAACCCCTTTCCTCAACATAACAATCAATAGTAGAAAAATAATTAGCAATAATAACAACGGCCACTGTAGTAACAAAATCAAAGGACAAACCAACATAATCAACAAAATCAATAACATAACCCATAATGATATAACAATGGACAAATCCAAGGTCATAATGGTAACAACCAACAAATTTACCAAGTAGTTTCACATGACTATAATAGGGTTGTAGGTCATATTGTAGGGGGTAGCATTAATATCATCTCCATTAATCCTAGACCAAGCACTAATCATCCTAGACCATTACTAAACAACAACATTCAACCAAATTACATGGATAATCCTTATTTGACTTGGGAGTGCATACAAGCAAACCAAAAAACTAGGACTTCCCCTTTTGGATCTTATATCAATAATTCATCCTTGCCACGTGACCATATATAAGTGCACCAGCAACTGAGACTTATCCTATTTGGTCCCACACCATTTCCAACATTTGTTAGAAATAATGGTCTAGTATTTAATCTTGGTTGTGTAATCACAACTTAGAGGTCAAAGATTACTATCCCAAGCCCATAACCATTTGCCACTTTACTTGTCATCCAACCAACTATTTATCCTTAGAACAAACTATTCACTACTGACCAAGATAAGAAATTTGATATTGTGGAATAATTGCAGAAGACACTAGCACAAATTTCTATTTTAGATTTTTTATGAATGTCAATAATCCAAAAGAACATATTGAATGAGTTTTTGACCCAATCCGCTATTGCTAGTGACATATACCCTAATAAAGTTCAAGCTTTGGTTGGACACCTAGCTCCAGCCCAACAAGTTACATTCAACCAAAGTGATATGTCTTCCCTTGGCCCACTCCATAATAACCCATTGTATATAGAAGTTTATATAAAGTGGCACAAAGTGAAATGTGTCCTTATAAACAATGGATCAAGCCTCAACATAGAGTCTCTAAAGCTCATCAAGCTTCTTGGGTACATAATGGCAGATCTTCAACCATAAACAATAACCATCAAAGCCTATGATAATCAAGAAAGAGAATCACAAGGCACCATTAGTTTTTAAGTTATCATTAGGCCTTTGACCCATGCTACAATTTTCCATGTGCTTGATCTTGAGTTATCATACAATATGCTTCTAGGCAAGCCTTGGTTGCAATATTCATGTAGTCTCATCAATGCTGCACCAATGTATCAAGATTTCCCACTTAGGGATGAAAGTGAATATTCTAGGAGATTTACACCCATATGAACACTGTAAACATCTTGAGGATAAATTTCAAAGCTATAATTATTAGTATGGCATGAATCCAAGTTCTATGTAGGATAAAGGAAAGGATATACTTATTAATCCTTTACCAGATAATTGCATAGATCCTAATACCTTGGGTTCCCTTTCCCACATGATACCTCCTAAAGCTTCTAATCATTTCACCATTTTAGATAATGGACTAGGAGAGTATGTGACCCATGATACATTTCATATTTCCAATATTCTTTAGAATCTAATAACCTTTGGGTGACCTAAAGTCACTCCACATAAAAGAACAATGATAAGGGACCTATCATATTTGTACAAGCATCTGGCCTAGAACTTGACCCTTTTCAAGGGGATGAATCATGGTTATACAATGAAAACCAAGCTAATTGTTATAAAAGTGTCAAGTATCCTATTCCTAATAGGATCATGGAACATCAAAAATATGAAGGAAGAGGCCTCAAACTAAATAAATAAGGATCCATCAAGCCAATCTCTATGACTAAGTATGAAAGACCTTATGGAATTGGATTTAAACCACCTGGGGGTGACCCCACATATCTTATTCAAACTTTATCACTAGTGACTAATGATGATGATGTCGACAATGAAGTAGAGTCCAATCATAGCCTCACCTTTGATGAACTAGCTAAAACCAATCTATTTGATAACAATGACATTTGTACCCTTACTTTGGTTATTCATTATAACCTATTTCCATTATATTATCCCTAATAGATAGATTGGGACCAACAAGAATCTAGTTTACCGATTGATGAGTTCTAAAATGATGAGGCATTATGTGACTTTTTAGGCCTTAGAGACAACATTTTTTTGGGAGATCACAAATTAGGATTCTCAATTACATTGGATCCTATATCCTATTTTGGAGAGTGGGTGAACAACCTTAGCTAAAAAAAAATAAGTAAAACATTGAAGTCCCAAAGTGAAAACCTCTTTGAGGTGATTTCTGACCATGTAAAAAATAAATGTAAAGGCTAGTCTAGTGGTTAAAACCTATTTTAGGCACCATTAGATGAGGGTGTTCGTTCTTCTTCAAAATTAGACCAAGAGACCACCAATGATGAACTTGCCTGTGGATCCAAGTTTAGCTTTGAGCAATAAGTATTTGATCAAATTCTTCAAGAATTTATGACTATTTTTGTCACATGGTTAGATCTCCCATTATAGGATTCAAATTCATCATGCCTAACAAAATTTGAACAATAAGTCCTAACAGAGGACCCTGACATAATCCAATAGTTCAAGTCATTACCTACTATCCTAGAAGATAGTTCGACCCTTATAATCAAAGCTACACTAGAGGTAAATATCAAGACTCTATTAGACCTAAAATGGATAAAATTAGGCACGTCTCTCACTAAGGAGGAACATGAAGTCTTTACATCTCTATTGAGAGAATTTGTAGATATCTTTGCATGGGCCTATTATGACATGCCAATTTTAGACCCCACCTTGGTTCTACACCACCTTGTGGTTAATCCTAATGTCAAACTAGTAAATCAAAAGATATGTAAGATTCATCCTCACATTGTTGTATTGGTAAAGAAAGAGTTGGAAAAAATATTAGAAATAGGATGTATCTAACCCATTGACTACTCAGAATGGATCTCTAATGTGGTACCTATTAGTAAAAAGCTTGAAGAGATCAAAATCTATACTAATTTTTGAGACATCAATAAATCTTGTCATAAAGATAATTTTTCATTACCTAATATCGACATGATCATTGAATCCATGATAGGTTATGAAATCCTTTCACTCATGGATGGATTTTTAGGATACAACTAGATCAGAATAGCACCAGAAGACCAACATAAAACAATGTTCACCACTCCATGGGGAACATTTTATTATTAGGTAATGCCATTTGGACTTAAAAAAGCTAGAGCTACATATCAAATGGCCATGACTATCATATTCCATGATATGATGTATGTTATTATTGAAGACTATGTCGATGACATATTAGGAAAATCCAAAACTAGGATTGACCATCCAATAGTGTTGTGTAAGAGATTTAAAAGATTACAGGAGTATAAATTCAAACTCAATCCAAAAAATGTGTGTTCAGTGTAACTTTAAAAACATTACTTGGATTCATCATGTCTTATAGAGGTAATGAAGTCAATCTAGCTAAAATCCATGCTATAATCGAGATGCCACCACCAACCAATTTAAAAAAACTTCATAGTTTGTAGGGTAAGATACAATCAATCCAATGCTTCATCTCTCAGTTAGTAGACAAGTGTCATCTATTTACACACCTTTTGAAAAAGGGAGTTACATTTCACTAGGATGATCACTGCCAAATAACTTTTCAATAACTCAAAGACTATCTTGTTAATCCACCTATGTTATTACCTCCTATGCTAGGAAAGCCATTCTTTTTATACCTATCATCTATCGACCATACTCTAGAGGTAATCTTGGCTCAACATGATGATAATGAAAAAGAACATATTGTATACTATCTAAGCCATACCTTGATTATATATGAACATAACTATTCACCTATTAAAAAAGCTTGTCTAGCCATGGTCTTTGTAGCTTAGAAAATATGCCATTACACATTGAATAATAAGACCATGGTCATTTCAAAAGTAGATCTTCTCAAGTATCTACTATCTAAAATAGCTTTACAAGTAAGAATGGATAAATGGATCATGCTTCTCAGTGAGTTTGACATAGAGTATGTCAATCATAAGGAAATTAAGGGACAAGTTCTTATAAATCAACTTGCTAAAGCACCTCCCCTAGACACACAACCACTCACATTTCAATTTCTTGATGAATCCATAATGATCATCATTGATACACCCCTTGAGGAGCATCCCTAGAAAATGTATTTTGATGGTTCATTTACTGCACATGGATTGAGGGCAAGCTTATTACTTATTACACCATAGGGGGATCTCATCCCTAAATTATTCAAAATCATCTTTCCATATACTAACAACATGGTTGAGTATGAATCACTTGTTGCAAAACTTTGACAAGTAGGAAATTGGAATACATCTCATCTCTAAGTTTATGGTGATTCTTAGTTAATCATCAGTCAGGTCACATATCATTTTTAGACCAAAGATGACAAATTGGTTCCATATAAAGCCATGGTTGACACTCTTAAGTAAAAAATTACCAATATTCAATTTGAGCACATACTAAGGGCTGGTAATAGAACTACAGATGCCATGGATACTATTGGCTCTCTAATTCAACAAACAAATAAAGCTAGAGAGTATCAGTTCCTCATCAAGAATTTGTTAGCACTAGCTCATGAACCTTCAACCATTGTAATGATTTATGATATTATTAGTCCTAATTATATCTAGTACTCAGACCTTTAAAACTACCTTTATGACCAATTTATGCCACCTAAACTATCTCAAAAACAAACCAAAGCCTTCATTCATCATTCCACTCATTATACTCTACTTGGATCCACCCTTTACCATCATAGTTTTGATGGAACTTTACTTCATTGTTTAAATTTGGCAGAGTCTACACTAATGTTAAGAGAAGTTTGTGAAGGAGTATGTGGCACTCAATCTAATAGGTTATTCTTATCCAAAAAGCTCTTACATACTGGTTATTATTGGCCCACAATGGATGCAGATGCCATTGCATATGTAAAAAAGTGTGACAAATGTCAATGACATGCTAATATAATTCATGCCCTAACTTAGACTCTAAAATTGATGTTGATACCATGGGCATTTTTTACATGGGGACTTGACCTCATTGGAAAGATCAACTGCACTTCATCCGATGGCCATAAATATATCCTTATCACCACTGAATATTTTACTAAGTGGGTTGAAGTTATACCCCTCACTTATATGACTACAAAGCAAATTTCCAAATTCATCTTCAACCATCTCATTTTTTGCTATGATATCTCCTCTGACATTACATCTGATAATGGAGGATTATTCAAGAATAAGGATGTAGACCAACTATGTACCAAATATAACATCACACAACATTTTTCTATAGCATATTACCCTCAAGGTAATGGCCAAGTTGAAGCATCAAATAAAACCATTGTCAATATTTTCAAAAATATTGTCAATGATGCTGATCATGATTCACACCGACATATATTTCTTTCCCTTTGGACATACCATACCAATCATCATACCCCCATAAAAGCCACTCCATACTAACTTTTTTATGGTACTAAATCCATCCTTCCCATTGAGGTCAAATTGTCTTCATTGTGCATCTCTTTCAATCATATCCTAGATGATCATGAATATCACGTAGCTCACTTGGAAGAGCTAGACCTGCTTGATGAGAAACACATATCCACGCTCAATAATCTTCAAGCATATTAGAATTGACTTAAAAGATATTATAATTAGTGTGTTAAGTATATAAAATTTGAACTTGGTGATCTTGTTATTAAATAAAACCAAAATAATACCATGACTGAGAAGAAGCATAAAGGAAAATTCAAACCAAACTGGAAAGGGCCTTTCATCATTACTATAGATTATGGATCAGGAGCATACAAGCTTGCCACACTAGACATAGATGAACTTCTTAAGCTAATGAATATTATTTATCTCAAGTGGTACTATGCTTGAGCACTAAGGTGTATTGTCTATAAGGACCATTTTAGTTATGCCATTTTATCACTATTCTTCTTTGTACAAATATCATTTGTATCCATCCTCTTAACCATATCCACTTTTTGCTTTTGACCTATCAGCCCAGTATGTTCTAAAGCCTAGCCCATTTTACCTTGGTTTTTATCATTCATTACACATATTTAGCATTAAGGTATTTGATCAATTTCATCAATTGGTTTAATTACTTTAGATAGAGATCATTTTTTGGAATAGTGTGATACATGTTTTGGCAGTTTCATCCTTTGTTTGTTATTCCTTTCTTACCATTGGTCTTTCTACTAATTATAACCACCTTTGGGAAAATTAGTACCATTAATCTATGTCATTATGTCTTGATTATAAAAACTTATGGGCAAACTAGGGGAAATAGTGAGCCTTGACATACCAACTTGCCACTTCTTATGTCGTGCTATGCCTTTTTACCAACTATGCCTATTTTGTTTGAATTGACTGTTACACTAGTTGAATTCCTCTATTATAAAGGTAGAACTATAGTGACTTCACATCCTACTCTGGGATTATGTAGGTAGTGCTTTATACTTATTGAGATTAGATCAATCACCCTTTTCCACACACTCTCACCATTTTGTGAGCAACCTTAGTTTAAATTCTCTCACCATTTTGTGAGCTTGAACCAATCTAGTCATTCTTGATTGAGTCGAGATACTCCAAAACAATTCTAAAAACATTTGAAAAATCATTAAAAAAGAACAAAAATATTGACCACTTCTTTGCCTTAAGGATTTTGGGAACCTTTACTAAGTTACTAGCAAATCACTTGTCACTTAGTTTCCCCATCCTTTTTGGCCTTTTCTCTCATGCACTTGCCATTTTTCAGGACCATTCCTCTTCTTCTATCACATCCATTCTATTTTTTTCCCTCAATTATCACATTCTTCCCATTCCTTGGGAGAAATACATTTGGCCTCAAGTTTTTTATTGTATATTACATCCATGGAACTATGTAGGTAGCATCCACTTGCCTAGTGCATATGGAGACAACTCAACTACCCCATTCTTTTTCTTCTATTTCTCCCCTTTTGTTCATGTGTTAAAGTTGTCACCTATTTTCTAGGGGCACTGTTCGTATGGTTTCTTTTGAGTGTTTCTTTGTTTTTTTCTTTATTGTTTTGTTTGTGTGTCTATTTTTTGCTTTCAGAACTGTTTCCTTGATTTATTTTATGTGTGTTCATTGGGTGATTCCTTTCCCACACTTATACTTGAATCTATCTATATTCATATGTTTACATTGTCATCATGGTTTCTATCATTGGTGCATTGTTTTCTATTGATTATTAGATTACAAGAGTCATTCCTTATGCATATTTTGGCCAAGTCCTCATGATGTTATACCATGATGCCTATCAAAACGTGCTATAACAAACCTTAGATTCAAGAAGTCTATTAAAAAATGGTTGCATTTCTTCAACATTGACATCCTGATTCAATCTCAATCATATCCCAAATAGATTAATTCACCATGAAATAATTTTAACCTTTATTAGTTTAGATGATCATCTCCCTACTAGTAGGTTGTTTCAATTCATCATTACCCTTTGTGTTAAGTTATCATCATCCTTGACCAAGTTTATCATGCTTTCTATCATTAGGGTCTAATGATTATAACTGTGTATGGGCAAATCATTCCACACCATCCCACGTGCATTTTTCAATGATTATAACCACCTTTGGGAAAATCATTATGTTGTTACCACTTCCCCTTTTCTATCCATATAGAGGCATGTTATTCTCTTGTTTGTCTATCCTAACTGGGGCAGCTCTATCTTCTCAATGATTATAACCATCTTTGGGCAAATCACTTGTTATCATACCCCATTGCCACTATTAGGGTACAATGTTTATAATCACCTTTGGGAAAACCATTGTACACCACCCCACTTACATTCTCAATGATTTTGACTACTTTTTCAATATCATTATATTTTCACCCCATTATCTTTCTTTTATTTGGTCCCCTCATTTCACTTATTTCTTTTTGAGGGACCGTTTGCTGACTTACTTGTGCTAACCATTCCCTCGAGGGGGCATCACACAGCTAGTTTATCATCATTTCAATTGTAGGCATATAAGACCTTTTCATTATTTAAGAAGACATCACTATACTTATATCTTGTAACACCTAAATCTGGGCACTAATAATATCTAACTAGGATTTTGACCAACTTCTACCCTAAATACACAATTTGGACTAAAAACACTAAAACATGCTAAATGATATGAAACTGACATATTCAAGTGCCAATTTTGGCTAGGGTATCCCTAAATGGGGCAATGCAATTTATGGGCTAGCTAACTTTGATCAGATCATTGAGTTAAAATGCCAATTTTGCACCTAGGTTCTCTGGATTTCTCTTTCCTATCAAATATGTTACATTAGACACGTGTCTTTGTTATTTGGTGTTGGTAACATCCTAAATGGGATAACATATCCAATGCATCTGACATTGCCTTCTAATTCCAATCCAATCAAATTTTGGACCAATAATAAGACATTTTGATAAGTTTGAATAATTTGTGCACAAAGTGCTTAAACATGCTTAAGAGATAATTAATCCAAATCAAGGCCTAATTAATAATTCCATGGAAATTTGTTGAAAATTTATTTTTGGAAACAAATATTGAATATCTACATCATCAAGTGACCTCATTTATTGGGAAGACATCTCTAGGCCATAAATGCCACAAATATTAGGATTCATGCCTTCCATGCCTCGTCAAATCCCTCCATGCCTCTTAATTTCTCCTATATCCCAAATATTGATGAGCCTATTTATCAATTTTAATTGCAAAATTGGATTAATCCTTATCCACACATCTCAATCTTGAGATGGATGGTTCGGGTTGATTCTAGACATTCTAAAAAAATCTATTAATAGAGAGGCCATGCACAACATTTATAAGCTATTTTGGTACAAATTTATCATGTACAAATATCTTCAAGAAGCCAAATTGATTCCAAGTCAATCCAAGCCATAAGCCAAAGGTGTCAAGGAGAGATGGAGGTAGCCAAGCTTCCATTTCCAAGGAATTCATGAGCTCAAGTTGAGAAAGCCACTACAAAAAGCATTTTGGAGCATCCAAAGAAGGTAAAAGAAGGTTTCTTTTGCATTTTAGTTGTGTGTTTTATTCATGTTTATTAACTAAGCTCTCCCTAGTGTCTAGGCCTAGCGATTTTATGCTAGTTAGTGTGTTTCTTTAATTTTGTTTTCATTTTATAACTAACACCTTACTAACCATCCTCTCTTGAGTCAAATTCCTAGTTCACACATCCTAATTATTCTATCTTGTATTAGGTATTATTAATAAAAGATAGCTTGCAAATTCCTTGTAATTTATCCCATTTTTTATTTTTAATTTTCTCACATTAATGGGAGGTAGTAGTTGTCTTGAATAGAATATCTTAAATAGAGGGATTATGTAGGAGTAAATGACATCTATTGAATATTTTTTATTGAGTTGTGCATAAAGGAGATTCCCCCTTGAAGAGGCTCATGATACTTTGTAGTGAGATTTTATTATTTCTAGTATAGTATTATTATTTTTATTGTTCCATTCAAGTGTATATTTGTTATATTTATATTATTATATTAACTTATTTATAAGTAGGTTCATAACATTCTATATTAGTAATATTTTGAATTTAACTCACTATACATCAAATTTCACTATGCCCTATCTTAGGGATGAGTGAATAAAGGGTCCCATTAAAATGAACATCATGCATTTTATGCACATTTCACCTCCCATGGTAGTTAGACAACCACCTTTGACTTAAATTAACCTATAACCTCACTCTAACTTCTCTAGATTTTTCCCACTTTTTTTTTAGTGTTCAAGAACTTTCCAAGTGAATAGTACAAAGTGACACTATTACATTGTTTTTATGTTTTATGAATTGACACTAAATAATATAAATTGATTCTAAAATTAATTAATTTTGACTCAATAAAATATATCACTCAATGATGACTATAGACGCATAAGATATTGGCCCTTTTGACCTATATAGGATGCTAATGTACCCTTTGATAAAAATTACATTTTGAAGAACTTTCAAATGTCATACCTTTTTACAATTATATTTTATTAGAACATAATATGTTTTGTGACAGATGACACTTAAGGATGACATAACTTATGGTTAAATCCCACAAATATTTTTCCATTAGGTTAAATAGTTAGTAATATTACCTTATGACCCGTTACTTTACCTCATGTGGTTTCCCACTATGGTTACATTCTAATAATGATTCATGCAACACACACTAATGTTTACATATGAACCTAGATCTACATTTGACATTGTTAACTTAAATGATGATTAAATAATGGGTCTATCTAGAGAAATTCACTAATGAGAATATAGATACCCATGTGCTATGGTGTTGTGACTTTTAAATTATAAAATAAAATGACCAAAATTTAGCTCTAATTTCCTATATAAGTGTCGTTGGGGGTTTAATTCCAAACTTTTAAAATTATGGGATAACAAGTATTTTATCTTCTACATTTTTTATGGATTTCTAATCATCTAGGAATGACACTTGGGTGTTAAGAGTGCTACTTGAGACCACCCATCCCCATATTTTCCCTAAACCTATCTTAGGGCCTATTTAGACACTTATCCTACATTCATGTAGGCTACATGCATCCCTGAACATCCCTGATGCAGTCCCAAACCATCACTTTAACATCTTGGCCCCTAGTGGCTCAGGTTATGCCACCTAGACACTAGAACCATAATTTTTATAGTAACACCTCATGGTGCTAGTGTCCCATTTTGGATGCTATTGTCCTTTTCTCACCTTTTTTTACCAATAGATATATTTTCAAATGAGCAACCACCTAGGGTTGGCCTAGGAATCTTTTAAGACCCTCATAAACACTAGAATAATATATATACATTACTTTTAGCCATTTATCCACTACATATAAATTATATGCAAATTACACAAACAAACTTAGAACAAGCTGTGCACAATCAAGGTTATTAATCCCTATCATTCCCTACTTATACATACAACCATCTACAACATTCATAAGCTCATATTACTTAGATTTATAGTCTCAAGAATATTCAAATCACTCAAGCCAACATTCATACTAGCTTCACTTGAACTTACACCATCACTTAGGTAGGGAGAACTACATTAGGTTTGATCCCTCATTGTAGTATTGGTATGTACACAACTCTCATAACAATGGGGTGTTGAGGATCTCTAGCATACCTCATTAACATCATACTTTACTACTTGTTCCAACCAAATTCCATAACAACCTAGAGGTTTAGGGTTTGCATTAAAAAAAATTCAAAACATGTCACCTATAGGGAATCATAACTCGTATGCATAGGAACATGCTTGGCAGACTCAGACATAAGGGCACAAAGAAGCTCAGAATAGTTATGCATAAAGGACACTAGCACCACATAACACTACTATCTAATAAGGGCATTACTATCCAATAAGGGTGCCACTATCCAAGAAGGATTTTAACACTTGGATCCTATCTATAAAACTTATATCAACTCTTGTCTTAGTTTTAGGCCTCTAAATCTCCTACCTTAGTCAATTTTTTTAATTGTTTTTATACATTATTTATTTAAATTTTTAGAAAGGTTAAACTAAGATAATTTTATTAAAAATAAGTGGTTATATTTATTACATATTTATATCCTTATTTACTATACTCAGACCTTTAACAACCTAGGGCTTAAACTACATAACCCTAAAAAGTTAAATCATTTGGTGATAATGCATCTGAAGATGAGTAATATAATCAAGATCAAGATGAGAATCTGAAGATGAGAAATATAATCAATATCAAGATGATATACAAGATGGGAACCAAAAAACTCTCCCCCCACTTAACAATTAAAATATTATACTCAATAAGGATGAGATTCTATAGATTTCAAATATATACTTCAGGAATAGCTCCATGATCATGCACAAATTCTACAAGCCATAAGGGAAATAACGGACAAATCAAATAATGGTCAAACTTCTACTCCCATAGATAATAATATTGTTACACCTACTTTGGGGATAACTCAACCTTTGTAACAACCTATTTTAACTTGGAAACCTTCAAAAATAGCCACACCTTCTATGACTAGTTCCTCCTTTCCAAAAGTACAATCCCTTATGCATGAGATTCATTATCTATAGGCTAAGGTTTACATCATGAGCAGGGAGCTACTAGGCCATCACACACCTTGTATTCTCATGTTCTTTTACATTAACCTTTGTCACATCACATATAAGCAACTCTTGTTCCATCTAGATTCATGGAATCTAAGCTTACTATGTATGATGGTAAGGGTGACCCAGAACACCATCTATGATCTTTTCATGTAGTATGTTTGGACTATGTGTCAAATAATTAGATTCTTACTAAGTTGTTCCCATGTAGTCTAAATAATTATGCCTTAAAGTGGTTTTATTATCTTCTCAATCAATATACACTACATTCAATCCATTGGTAGATATGTTTTTAACACACTTTTCAATTAACATTGGTGATAATATCTCATATGCTCAAGTGGCACAACTGAAGCAAAAATCTAATTAGCCTATTATAGGATATGTCTTATGATAAAAAACCATATTGGAAAAAATGACTAGCCACATGTTAGATCATAAGCTCCAAGACATATTCAAACAAATTTTACTACCACCATTACATGAAGCTATCTTGTTCAAGAAGTTTACAATGTTCAAAAATTTATGCCACACAGTGAAAGAAAGGGAAGTAAAGCTTCTCCCAATGGTAAAATTAAAGTACATAGATGGATCATATTCAAATACTAAAAGTTATAATAATCCTCCATATAAATTAAGGAACACTAAAAACAAGAGTGATCCAAAGGCCATAGTTAACACAACTTTAGATCCACTTCCTTGTTTTGGTTTCTTAGCTCCTCCATAGATAACTTTCACCAATATTCCATATTCATTGGAATATGTTTTATAGAAGCTCTTGGAATCTAATGTCATATCTCTCCCTTTCATCAAATAAGTTGATATGACACATCTCTTCTAAACAACTATGATTCTAATGTATTTTATGACTATCACAGGCATCAAGACATACTACAAATATATGCATCAGCTTGAAACATAAGATACAAGATTTTATAAATGACAACATCATTGATTTGGGAGAATCCATAGAGGCACCTAAAGTTCAACAAATAGAATCAAAGACATTTAAAATATTCTCAGATCCTTTTCTAAAGCATACAACTAATGAGGCATGAGGCACTTCAAGTGTTCTCTATACATATCAAGCACATCCACCACCAACATCATATCACACTACTATAGAGAATGAATACCCCCTACATAATATCATTAGTGTGTGTTATAATTTAGTACCAACTATACCACTCATCACTTTCTCAAAGTAGGATATTATTGATGATGATTTAGATTTATATGCACTCTTTGCATGAGCCTACATTGATCATCATTCTATTCAGACTGTTATGGTTGACATTGGGTCAAGTATTAACATATTCACTATCATACTTATAAGGCATTTGAGTTATTCATAATAGGACATTTATCTAATCAACACAATTATTCATGGTTTTAGTGGTGATGCTTAGAGCTCTATTAGGGATGTTGTATTTCCATTATAGGTTGGACTAGCACATGTGGCCACTAGATTCTTAGTAGTACCTAGGGTAGGTGTAGATATGGAATCCAAAGTGAGTTAGATCAAGCATTAGTCAATAAAATTTAAGAAATGCATAAATAACATAACTAAATAAGCCAACCCCTTCAACAGGGTTTGTAAATGATGATTAAGAGTTATTGAAAAAGCATATACATCAAACCTTCCTAAGAGCATCCCATCATCCAAATGTGGCTAAAAACTTGATTTTCCCCTTGATTTGGTGGTCAATTATTTGTCAATGATGAATGATAATGCTCTTCCATCATCTCAAGTGCACCAATGAAACTAGGCTCATGATATTTGATCAATGTTATGCCTATAGTGAAGCTATCCTATTACAAATTAAGCATATTAACACTACACAAAGATGACTTGTGGAGAAAATTTTGCATAATAAGTTTAAACCAAAAGAGCTTAAAAATGGTGGTCTTAGCCCTCCTATTTATAGAGTTTTAGAATTGATCTTAATCAACCATGACCATCCATCTTGAGATCAATATGTGTGGCCATGAATTAATTCAATTTTGAAGACTTAAATCATAAATACCCTCATAAAGATTTGGAAGGAAGGGGCATGGGAGGCCTTAAACCTGATATTTGTTACATTTATGGCTTATAAATGCCATCTCACAAATGATGTCACCTAATGATGAATATATTAGAAATCAATTTCCAATTAATAAATATTCAATAATTTTCATGGATTTTCCACTTAAGCTCTTAATTTGGATTAATTTGCCTAAGTGATATTAATAAAATTTTATGCAATTCTTTGGAAATTGGTTACACACTATCAATCAAACTCATTAAGATGTCATATTACTGAGTTGTAATTTGACTGGAGTAGAATTAGAAGAAGCTCTTAGTTGCGTATAAACCAATATCCCATTTAGGACATTGTCAACACAAAATAACACATGCACATGTCATGTGTTTCTAAATTAGAAGAATTTAATGGTTCAGAGGGTTAAATTACATTATAATCATTTTGAATTAGATTGATTTGAGAAAAGTTAATAATCACATAAAATGCATTTCTCCATTTAGGGATACATTAGCCTAAATTGACACTTTTATATGATAAACTCAAACCATTCAGTGTGTTTAAGTGATTTTGGCCCAAATTATGCATTTTCATAAATTTTTAGTAAGATTGACAATTTCAACACAATGGTGTTAGGAATTGGATGTCTACATTTTCCCCCTATTTGAGAAGGCATGGGTATACATTTAGAAGAATCAATATCTTTTCAAAGAAAAGAGTTTTCCAAGAAGAATTTGGAAGGAAATGACCCACGATGCCCACTCGAGAGAACATATCAGGATGAAAGAGAAGGATGGAATCTCAAAAAGAGAGAGAAAGAGAAAAAGCAACCCATGGATGAGATTATATGCATACAAGCTAATTCTTACATGAATTGATTCCCAGGTATCAAAATATAATATAGTATAATGGGCCTAAAAGTGAGGGGGAAGTGGGAAGGATACAATCCAAAAATATAAGTGACACACTTTGAACACACCTAAAAGAGGGTGTATGTTTTATACTTAGGTAATGATTGATCCCCAGACAAGTTTCACACTTTGAGATTTATAGAACAAGGGAAAAAGTCCATAAAACTTAGAATTAGAAGAAATAGGAGAATGTTGCTCCAAAGAAAAGAAATACTAGAGTGCTCAAGTAGATCAAATGTGATCAGTTGATAAATCAATTGTGCCCCAATAGGGCTGATTTTGATCACTGATAAAGAGTAGTGACCCAATAGGATGATTTAATTTGATGATTGGTTAAAATTTTGTGCCCTAAGAGGGCTAATTGTTAAGCACAAGTCAAGGATATAACCTACTACATAGATTAAATGTGAGTGGGTGAAAACATAAATGTGAGGATCTAATGACTAAAAAAGCCACAAAATCAAGCATATGAGGATGCACAAAGTGATGAATAGAAGAAAATAGGTGGCTGAGCTGACTGAGATACATCATGTATCTAAGCATTTCCTACATAGTCTAGATAGACCTCAATTAAATGTAGTTCACATAGAAGTGAGATAAAATGGAATGAAGAATGAAGAATAGAAGAAAAATAGACCACTTCTTGATTAGACTCATAATTTATGTCAAGAGATGCACGTCTTGCATAGAGTATAGTGCATAAGCTAATGGTGTTCAGTTTCATTAGTGGACTAAGCACTGATATTTAGAGTTGCATTGATTTTGAGACTTGGATCCAAAGCACTTGGTGATTACTATAACGAAAGTGAAATTATGCATCATAAGTATGAATAACTTATAATGACATTGTATTCAATTGTGATGAGCCAATTAAAATATGAATATTTATAACTAATGATAATGATAAAACTACTATTACTAGAGTTAAAAATATTTACATTTAAACAAAAACAAAGAAAAAGAAAAAGAACAATACATACATGTAACCTAGCTTAAAATCAAGATATGGATAATCAATATTTAAGTAGGAATAAGAATGTATAAAATCAAATCAAGCACAACTTAATAAAAAAAAATGAAATCAAGATCTATGTGCACTATCAAGGTGTACTTAGAAAACAAAAAAAAAGAAAGATAAAATAGAAACACAATAGACCAAGGAGAAACAAGAAGAAATAAAGGAATGAACAATAAAACAAAATAAATGGAGAGACAAGGAAGCAATCAAAATAAAAACAATAATCAAATAAACACACACAAATAAGAGTTAGTAATAATGTTAGCATAAATAAAAAACAAATGTTTACAATGTTAGTTATATTAGAAAAAATTTATTGATGCATGTGTAATAGAGGCATTATTTTATACCACATTATAACAAGAACAAAGGATACAAAGTTTCCCCTGGTGATGGGAAAACAACAAGACAAAAAAATGGGGGGAAAAGAAGAAAAGGAAAGAGGTGGTTGAGATGATTCCAGATGTACAAGATAAGTGGACACTGCCTACATAGTTCCATGGATGCAAGGTCCAACATGAACTTCAAGCCAAATGTAGTTCTCCTAGTAAATGGGATAGAAGAAAAGTGATCATAAGAAAATATGAATGATGTTGTATAGGAAAAAAGGAAATGGACTCATAAAATAGTGAGAACATTTAAATGAGAATACTTGTAAAATGGCAAGAACATGGAGGTCAAAATATAAAAAAGTGTCAAACAATGTTTTTGCTTGCTTTTTTGATTATTTTCAAATGTTTTTATATTTTTGGGATAAGCAATAGGAATGAAATATTAATAAAAGGTCTAGGAACTACCTACTTGAGGAGATGCACATCCATATGTAAGAGTTTAAACGATAGCTAATCTAACTGAAATGGTGATCATGGATATAAATAAGGGCACATGGAACCTACTAATCAAGGATATACATGTCTAAGAGTATAATTCTAATAACAACTAAATCTAGATGAAATATCCCATGATCAATGATATTGAGGTCATCCTAATACAACAATGCCTACCAAACATCAAAATAATAATAAAAGAGCTATATGCAATGTGAGATTACTCTAAAGAGCCATTTAGTAGGTAAAAACCATGAGCTAACGTATCCATATTAACTCTGCAATAAGAAGAAGATATAAAATACTATTCAGGCTAAATTGCTTTGTAGAACTAGTGTTGAATGTTTCTAAAATGCCTATGAGTCATAATCAAGATCATAATTGGTCAAGGGATAAAAATTGTCTAGGTTACAATAGCCCAGGGTATGAAAAGAATATGGCTATAAGGTGAATGGCCCAAAATGAATAGGGTCAAAAAGAGGATGGTCTAGGGTGGGATAAAATTAATAAAATATAGAATATAAATGATCCAGAGTGATAAAAATCCAAAGTTTCAACTATTCAAAATCATAAAAGAATGTGGTTCTCATGAGAATGGTCTAGGGTCGGTCAAAATGAATATGGTCCAAGAGAGGATGGTTCAGGATATAATAATAGGATATAATGACTTTAGCACAAGTTACCCCCAAGTAAGGGCTCTTGTAGATAATGGTTCAAAAGCTATCAAGTGTAAAATAGCTTGAGATGCACAATGTTCACAGGCTTTGGAAGTTATTCACCACTTCGCGTAGCTAGCGGTATGCCCCTGATCCATAGTTTGTTGTGATAACATATGGTCTTATTCAATTGGGTTGGAACTTACTATTTTTCTTGTATTAAATATTTGTGTTCTTCTATTTTTATTTCAAGACCAAATCACCAATTTCAAACTCCCAAGGGATAATGTGCTTATTGTATATTCTATATAGTCTATTTTTATAGGCTTGCAAGTTGTCTAGGGAAGCCAAATGCTTGCCATAAGGGATTTCTAGTTCTTGCAACCTAGAGACTCTATAATCTTTATCATCTTCAATATTCTCTAATGATACTTAGAGTGAAGGTAGCTCAATCTCAATTGGGATAATATATTCTATGCCATAAAAAAGGGAGTATGGAGTGGATCTTGTAGAGGTTCTATGACTAGTTCGATAGGGCCAAAGGGTAGGAAAAATTTACAAGTGCCAATTACAGCTAACATCATTGATAATATTCATGAGTATGACAATAATGGTTTTGTTTGTTTCCCCAAATTATCCATTGCCTTATAGGTTATATGGTGTAGATTTCTTGTGTTTGATTTTAAATTTTGCAAAAATTTATTTAGCATCTCTATTTATAAATGATCTATCATTATTAGATATAATTCAAGCTGGGATACCATATCGATAGATGAGATGGTAATGTATAAACTTGGTAATCTGCTTCCTAGTTATGTAAGTGAGAAGAATGGCCTCAATCCACTTAGTAAAATAATCAGTAGAAGATAGAATATGTTTATGACCATCTGAATATGTTGGGTTTATTTTAAAAATAAGATCGAGGCCCTATGTAGAAAATGTCCATGGTGTGGTAATCGGCTATAGTGGTAAGGAAGGTGTGTGTATCAAATTTCCATGTTGTTGATAAGTAACACACTTCCTTACATAATTACAAGCATCTATCTCCATTTTGGTCAAATAGTAACCTATTTTGAGGAGATTTTTATTTAAGACTACATCATTAGTGTGGGCCCCACACATTCTTTCATGATCATCCTTAAGTATTAACTTACATTCTTCCAAAGATAAACAACAAAGTAACATTACATCATAGCCTTTATGATAAAGCATGTTTATAAGGAGGGTATAATGGGATATGAAATGAAGGAAAAGTTTCTAATGATTATTGGAAAGGTCAGGTGGAAAGATCTGGTCATGAAAATAATTATAAATGTCTTGAAACCAACCAGTTCATGTAGGGGATTGGGACCAATAATAGTGCATACCCCTTATGAATCTAACAAGTCATGAGTAGGTTAAAGAATATTTTCAATGAGAAATTGATACTCTTTAACACTACTATCAATCTATATCATGGACCCAATTATTTCCATTGCATCAACAAATCTATTGTTAGCCCATGTTACTTGTTCAAATTGTAGAGATTTAAAATGGTCTTTGAGATTATCCACAATATACTTGTAAATTACAATATTGTCATCTCTAGTTTGATTTTGATTAGTGGTTTGATTAATAATCAATTGTGAATCACCAAAGACCATTAAGTACTAGATATCCCACTGTACCACAAGATAAATTCTTGTAATAAGTGCCTCATACTTAACCATATTATTAGTACAATGCAAATTGATATGAAACACTTTATGAATTAGATCCCCTTATGGTGTAATCAAGAAAATTCTAGTTATAGATCCACGAGAAGTAAAGGAACAATAAAAATATAGTTTCCATTATTCAGGGTCATGCATCACTTCTTCTATTATCTTAGTAGAATCATTTGGAAAGTCAAATCTGAGTGGTTGAGTGTCTATAATAGGGGCTTATGTAATTATATCAACAATAACCTACCCTTTGATAGCTTTATAATTTTGATACTCAACATCAAATTCACTTAATAGCATGACCCATTTGGCCATACGGGTTGTGAGAGCTATATTGGATAATAAAAATTTGAGGGCGTCCACTTTAGAAATAAAAATTATTTTGTTGTTCAATATATAGTGTTGTAGCTTTTGGGACATGAATATTGTAGATAAACACACCTTCTCAATAGGTGTATAATTGTGTTCATAAACAACTAGCATTTGAATCAAATAATAAATTGCATTATCCTTTCCCTAATCATCATGTTGGGATAAGAGTGCCCCTAATGCATGTTCAGTCATTGAAATATATAGAAGCAATGGTTGTATAGGGGTTAGCAATCTCAAAATTGGTGGGTTGGCCAAATATGTTATGAGTTTTGAAAATGCTAATTGGCACTCGTGATCCCATTAAAATTCAACCCATTTCTTTAATATATGTGTAAATGGGTGGCACTTATCTCCCAATTGAGAAATGAACTTGTGAATAGACTGCATCTTTCCTTATAGGCTACAAAGTTATTTAAGATTTAAAGGTAGAGGAATTTCAAACATGGCCTTAAACTTAGTAGGGTCTAGTTTGACCCCTCTTTAATATATAATAAAACCTATAAATTTTATTGAAGTGATGCCAAAGATACACTTCTTGGGATTTAAATAGACCTTGTATTCATAAAGTCTCTCAAAGATTTTTTGTAGAATGTCAAGATGTCCAACACATGTTCTTGATTTATCTAGGATATCATCAACATAGTACTCAACAATATCAGGCATCATGTCATGGAATATGATATTCATAACACACTTATAAGTGGATACAAAATTATTCAAGCCAAATGGCATGACTTGATTATAAAATGTTCCCCACAGTGTGGTGAATGCATTTTTGTGTTGTTCTTTTTGGGCTATCTTGATTTGATTATATCCAACAAATACATCCATAAGGGACAACATATCATAACCAAAATTAGAATAGAAAATCATGCCAATGTTGGGTAGAGGAAAACCATCTTTGGGTCATGTTTTGTTTATGTCTTTGAAATTAGTACAAAGATGCATGCCCTATGCCTTTTTATCGAGTGGAACTATGTTTGATATCCATTCAAAATAGTCAAGTGATCTAATAAAGCCTACTCTTAATGACTTATCTAGTTTTGATTTTACCAAAAGAGTGATGAATATATACATCTTCCTCAATTTCTATTTAACTGGATTAACATCTAGATGAAAAACAAGTCGATGCACAACCAAGTCAGGGTCTAAGGCTGACATATCAGAATATGCCCATGAAAAAATATCACTAAAATAATTTAAAAGGGATGTAATGTGATATCTCTCCTCATTAATGAGAGAAGATACAAGGTAAACAAGTTTGGGTTCATCAAATAATCCTAGGTTCACTTTAACAATGTTTTATACAAGGAGTGTAAAGCCATCCTCTAAAATAGTAGGCATTGTGTGATCATGATTTTATAATTATTCTATAGTTTCTTTTTATTACTCCTAAAGCTCTAGATAATATGATGAATCTGAATCCATTGGTTCAAGTAATGTCCAACTAGAAAATATCTCAAGAAAGTCAAGAGCAAGACACTCAAAGAGTTGTTGTTATTCTAACTTGATGTTAGTACTGGCTATGGAACTAGGTCTTGATGGACCTTAAGTGTCCTTTGGGGATGAGTAAAATTTCCCATCCAAGAGCACCTAAAATAGGTTTTTGCTCAAGTAATTGTCTTTTTATTTACTATTTCCTTGATCAACGAGTGCCTCAAAGAGGTTTTCTCTAGAGGATTTTGATGTTTTATCTTTTTCATGAGAAACAAAGTTTGCCTAATATATAAAGTAGGTAGAAGGATCCTAAGAAAAATCAAATCCTCATTTATGATCACCAATTAGAAATATATCTTTGAGGCCCATATACTCTACAATATATTCTTCATTCTAATATTCTTCAAGGCGTATGACTAAATTTTGCTAGTCCCAATCAATGAGTTTAGGATGGCAAAGGCAAAGGGAATAATGTATGGTTATGGTCATAATGAAATTTTAAACAAATAAGTTTGTGTTAGTAAGCTCATCAAAAATACTATAATGGGATGTTACATCACTTCCAAGATTCTCATCACTAGTCAATTCAAAATAATCACTATTGAAAGTCATGAAGTTACCCCCAGGCAGTATAAATCTAAGACCTTGATTCAAGTTAGGTTTCTAGCTGATAAAGGTTCCAGGGTTCCTTGTGCTCATAGGCCAAGGCCTTGTCCTATATAATCAAAATTATTGATGATCTGATTAGGTATAGGATATTTTGGATTTTAAAAGCAATCAATAATGCCATTATAATATAACTAGTCTCCTTTAATGAAAGGTTCTCGATCCTGATTTGGAAAAGTAGTAGGTAAAAATACCATTAGTGGTTTCTATGTTTCTTTTTACTTTTACCAAATATTTTCTAGTCTATAATGTCTTTAAGAAGGTTTGGCTTTATCAAATGATTTGGGAGACTTAGACAACTTAGCAATATGGAAGGCATCCTTAAGATGATATGTGGAAATGCTTACAATATCTATAATAACATGTTTTATAAGAGTTACATGAAATGGATCAGTCAAAGTGGAAGTAAAGTCATTAGGGTTGATATAATTAGATTTTGATAGATGCAAAACTATTTCCTTATTCTTCCTTTAAATGAATTCAAAACCTAGACAATAGTTATAATTATAAAACTTAACCTCTAGATGTTTGAAATACTAATAAGGTTGTATATCAATAGAAATGGTGACCTCAATCCCATCATGGGGAAACTTAATGCACTAATGCAAAGTGGATGAAATGGGTTGTACTTCATGAATCCAAGGATGACTAAGAAGTATGTTATAAGGCAATTCAATATCCATAATATGTAACAAAGTGTGATGGGATACAAACCCAATAATGATTGGAAAAAAAATAGTATCAAAAGATTCCCTTTTAGCATTATGGTATGCCTTTATGATGATCATATCTAGCTAAATGTCCTTCACAATATAACCTAATCTCTATACCATTTTGAGGGACACTATGTTCAACCTTGAACCATTGTCTATAAGAACCTAATTAATTTTATGGTTTTTAATGATGACCTCTATATACAAGGGGTTATTATGGCTAGGAGTAAGAGTGGACATGTATTTTTGATCAATATAACCTATACAAATGAAGACAAATTCCCTAAAAATTTTTGGAATTGTTCAAGGTTAATGTCTTGAGAAATAATGGATTATTAAAGGTTAGTCAAAATAGTTCTAAAGACTTTAGACATATGTAAAAGATATAAAATATAAATTTATGTTGGGGTTTTACTCAGTTGGTCTAATATACTATAAGGATTTTCAATAGTAGGATGAGACGGTTTAGCCTTGGATAGCATAGTGTTCAACTTTAGATCTGAAGGCACAATGTTTTTATTGGATCTAGTGGTAGAAGGGGGTAAAGGGACCTAAAGGGTAACTCATGAGTGTCTGTTTATGATTATGTAATCTACATGTTTTAAGGCACTATTATAATTATAAGATGAAGGCAAAATGACTTGGAGGGTGACTCATAGGCATTTAGTTGCAATGGAGCAATTTTGAATCAATGAGGAACCATTATAATTAGAGGAAGGGTGAGGTACAAAAATGGTAACCCATGTAAACTAAGGTTCAATAGAATTTCCTATACTCAAAATGACATTATTTGAGGGAAAGGGTGTTGACCCTATAGTAATGGGTCCAATACCTCAAGAAGTATGGGATGATTCATGAGTTTTGATAGTAACAATTTCAATGTGGTTTGTATAAATGTGCCCTCCAATATTATTATAATCATAATGCATGTTATTGTAATGCAAGTTATTAGCATGGGTATTATGATCATGATGATTAAGATTTTGACCCTACTTATGATTCTATCATTGGTTTTGATTGTTCCTTGGTGATTGTTGATTATGTTGAGTAAATGGATCTTCATAGATCCCCATATCTTGATTAGTGTTATGTGGAGCAAGTTTGATTTCAATATCACCATTCTCAATGTAATCTTCAATGAGATGTCATAATTGAATGCATATATAAGCACCATGACCAATAACATGATGGAATAAAATTCATTTTCCCAATACCAATCAGGTTTGGGTTGATCTTTAGGAAATGGCCTTAGTATAGGCCATATAATCAAATTAGCTACTATGAGATTTTAAAACAAAACCTCCATAGGATCTCCTAGTTTGCTAAAGACTCTATACCTATTTTTGAATTCCCTTCATGGAGGGACTCTTTACAACATGTTTTTTGGATTATGGGGAGCTAATTTCACATTTGAAACTAATAGATCCTGCACCATTTGTATGCATCTTGATTTAATCACTCCATTACCTACCATGTTTTTGTTTTTATTAAACCCCATAGGTTTTTATATTTTAATAGTTTGAATAGGTGATTGGGTCTAATTTGATGTTTAACCCTATGAATAAATATTGACAAGGCCTTTGGTAATATTTTCCTTCTCAATATGCACACCCTTGTCTATAAATTATTCAAATGTATTTACACAATCAAGTCATAGATTATATGCCACCTCAGTGTCTAGGTTCTATGCAAAAATGTTGGTTAGTTTTTTATCAAGAAAAATATGTTAAAATCACCCAACTAATGTTCTCTACCACTGTAGATATGTTAAAAATATTTTACCATCTCACTATTTAGCTTTGCACAAGTCGACCATGGTCATCTCATGTTCAATATTATATGAGAAGTGGTTGACTATTTTTTTAGATAGATCATTAAAATCTTCCATCGATCCCTTGGGTAACTTAAAAAGCCAATCTAAATCTTATCCCACTAAAATTAATGGAAATAAGTGAAGCAAACAAATTTTACTATAAGCTACCTCTTGGCATAATACAAAAAATGTTTGAATTTTGTTCATGAGGGTCACCCTTTCCTTTATATTTATCAAATTTGGGTGCCTCAAAATGAGGCAAAAAGGGAAATTAGAGATTACTCAAATTGAATGGATATGGACATATCTCATAAAATTTGTTTTGTTGATTCGGTTTACTATCTCTAATTGTGACATAATTCATTTCATCAAATTCCACTCTTACAAGTTTGGTGCATTGGTAGGTGGAATATAATTTTGTTTAGGTGGTATGTGCCCTTATTGCATGGATGTATTAGGGATATACACCTTATGGTTTTTAACCTTGTTTTGGTTTTCTCATTGAGTTGAGTAAGTGATTTATTGATTCTTGGGTTGATAAACATTCCCTAAAATCAATTGCCTTGAATTGTAAGTGTTTTTTTTAATTTAGGGAGTCCATGGTCTATTCACCAAAGTACACATTGGTTGAGAAGAACTTGCCAAATTATTTTTAAGAATTTCCTCAATATGTACTGAGTATTTCATTCCTTGATTATTGAAAAATGCATGCTTCATGTCTGGTGAGGCATGTTTTGGAACCTCTTAAGACTTGGGCTATTTAATTGATATGTCTTGATCCATCATAGGTTTGTTCTTAACTAGATTATGCTACATTAGTTATACCACATTCCCTTGCTCTTTGAAAGCATTATTTTATATGGAAGTGGAAACTAAAGATTCAGTCAAGTCCATGATAAGTTGTTCTACATATCATTGGCTTATCTTCTTGATCTTGGTGACAAGATCTTGATCATTAGGTGTTGAATCTATGAGTACTTCCTTTCCTTTGCTAGAAGATTCAATGTTTGATTTTAAAATATGAGTGAGGGATTGTTCTCATTATTTTTCTTCTACTATAACCAAGGTATATAATTATTCCATAGGAAACTTTGATTTCAATCTAGTGTCTAATTTAATCAACCTTAAGAGTGCTTCATCTTTGTCCTCTAGGGGTTGATGTTCAAAATAGTCTTTCTCAGATCTTACAATCATTGAAATGTCCTCAAATACCATAGGATTGTATTGTCCATCATAAAAGTGATTCTCCTCATAGTTAAGTCCATAAGAGACCCACTATGAGTATACCAGTATGTCATGTCTAATAGGTTGTTCTCTACATTTGCTAAGATTTGGAAAATGTGTTTGCAAATGTTAACAAGGTGTGTTTTGATTTTATCCAAATAAGTGATAAGGTAAAAAGAGACTATAATAAAAACAAGTGGCATAGTAACACTCATTTAGAAGAAATGGTCACAAAAGTACTCAAATTTGGTGGGTTGAAATTATCAAATTAAAAGAGGGTATGATAACTTTGAAACCTAAAGTGTAAACTAGTATACCAAATGTATGTCAAAGCTACATCAATACTGTAAAATCTAGGGAAAAATTTGATGATTTATGACTAGAAAATTAGAAGAGAGTATTTCTAATGAGGAAATTAAAATTACAAACTAAGAAACTCAAGATGTGAAAACACATAAGAATTCCTAAGTATAAAACTAAAACCAAATGGGAAGCATAATTCCACCACATGGTAATAAGAAGTAGAATTGGTTCTAGAACTTAGAGCATAAATGACATGTAAGATAACTTAAGTTCATAATGATCAAATGATGATGAGTTTTTGGGCCCCAAATTTGTCTAAATATAGGATCTATGTTGACATAGAATACACTTAGGCATGAGGCAATCACTTGGTATGATTATTGTTTTGTCATCTTGTGGTGCTAGCTGGTAGGTGGCTAACTAACTCCCTTTTGACTCAATCATCATCAGGAATTAGGCACATAGGATAATTATGATATAATATAAGTAAAGTAGTGGAGATAGTAGAATGATTTCATCCAGTTGTAGACACCGAAATCGTGTCGACTCCCCTGGTCATTCCCCGTCTTATTCTTCTTTGCCTATTTAACCCTTGTCGATCACTTGTTCCACCAACCTTGACCCTGGCAGCATGTAAAAATGAGCACAGAGCTAAAGCTAGACTCTATCCCCATTATGCATCTGCCGATGACGGTCTTTACCCGGCCGATGTTGCCGACGTCGGTCACCTATCAGCCGACGTCGGCAATCCTGCCGACGTCGGTCACCTTGCCGTTATCCGTTATCAGTTATCATTCGGTTTCCCGAAACGGTTGACGAACCGTCTCTGGAACCGTCCCTCGCCTTCATCAACCTCTGCCAACCATTCGAGACCCGATCCCTGAACGCTATTCAACCATTTGAAATGCTAATCAATCAAACCAGAGCAATCATTCAACCAACCTGCGAACTCTGACATCAACACTCTCGCGATCAACACTCTCGGCATCAACCAATCTGCACTCAATTCGGCACTGCACAGACAACTCCAACTATGGCTTTCATCGCGTCTTCTGGCAGGTAAGTATTTATTCTGTTTATTTTATTTCTTCCTTGGTTATTCTTTATCAGTTCTGTCATCCCGATTCTTCAAACCCCCAGACTCTGTTCAGACCCGACCTGACCTTACCCAGACCCTGTCCTGACTCTCTCAGACCTTGCCCAGACCCTGTCCCGACTCTCCCTGCCCCTGTCCCGACTCTCTCAGACCTTGCCCAGACCCTGTCCCGACTCTCCCAGACCCTGTCCCGAACCTGTTCAGACTTTTCCAGAACCTGCCCCTACCGACGCCGGTCACTACCCCGACCGACGACGGCACCTTAACCGACGTCGACACCTTTCCTAACCGACGCTGGCACCACAGAGACCGACGCCGGCGACTGTGCAGAACAGTGCTGCATATCAGGTACGCACTTTTATTTTTTTATCATTTATTTCTGTCATTATTTATCTACTTTCGTCCGATATTCTGCTTTTTTATCAGTGGGTTGATATCCTTCTAGGAAGTCTACGTACTTCCGGGATTGGGCGTTCGCCTGACAACCCACCATATATTTGACTAACATTTTTTTCGTGTTTTAGCCTTTTCTTCACAGGTGTCATTCCTCCACAGCCAAAGAGGAGAATCTTTCAACGTCTGATTTCGGTGCGCACGACTTTATCAGGTACTTCTAGCCTTGACCATTTCCTTAGTTTCTTTATTTCTTCTTTTGAATGTAGAAAGCAATTTTGCATAGAAACATTCTGGCACACCCGGTGGGACCCTAGGTCCTCCTTGGGTTCTTTCTTTCTTTCGTTCATTTAGGTGCATTAGGTTTCTTCCTTTTCACCTCCTTTCGTCTCTTCTTAAACGACATCATAAGCAGAACTAAAATGAACATTTCTTTCTTTCTTGCACTTCTAGACTAGCTAAAACTCATATTCTTCGACTCTTTCTTCATTCGTCTTCATACGAACAAACATTTTTATGACTTGGGCATTAAAACACTTTGCATTCATCTCTATTTGCCTGCATCTCTTAGACCACACATAGTAACTTAAACCGCATATTGAATTAATCTAGATCACTTGATGTCACACGACCAAACCACATGCACTAAAACAAACATTTTAACTTACCTGAGACAAGGCCCGACTGGGATTTCATCCCCCAGCGGATACCTTACCCGTCCCGATGACCCTACTTGGATTTCATCACCAAGGGGGAAGTCCACTCCTTTCTCTGGCGGAGTCTAAACTCTAGGCGAGGTATATCTTGGCTAAGCGAAACCAGCTAACCACTGGAATCGTGAAGTGAGGGGAGCTTGCTCCTTATGACCAGGCCGCGTACCAGACCCTAACACAGACTTCTTGAGCACCATAACAAAACCCAAAACCATCCATAGACTGCTTCTTCTAGGACCTGACTCGCAAAACCAACCTTCCACTACACACATTCTAAGGCATAAGCCACTATAATCCTAATAATTTACTTCTAGGGTTTTAGGATCTGCTTGTGTCTTCATCTTTTTAGTTCTTATCTGCTTGTTTGAGCTTGTGAGGACGTTCTTTCTTGCCTTGAATGGTTCTGACACGTAGTCAAACCAAGGCTCTGCTTGACCACGCTAGCCATCAATCGCTTTCGCCTACCCCCTCTATAAACAATCATATAATGGAGTTCTACTCGAAGACCGAAAGAATTCCTACTAGACTATCTCCAACCCAGACGCCTATCATCCCAGAAGGGGACCAAGACTTTGCAAGATTCTTGGACCTCAATACCGCAGCCCTCCAAAACTATCTCGTGAGAAACCCAATGCGGGACCTTTCGAGCGATGTGGCGACGACATCAACACCGTTCGCCACCCAACCTTTTACGACTCAACCTTTCGCCTCAACCATTAACCCGACCATGGCCTATACGCAAAGTTCGGCCTCCTCGTCTATTTTTAGACCAACCTCCATCGGGGTTTCGTTACCCCCTCAACCACCTGCAATTCAACCAAGTTCTACATTATACCAGAACTTGATTGTCTCGACCCCACACACTCTTGCGCCTATATATGCAGGAGTGCCTACCTCGCCCTTTGTCAATGCCGTCACACAACCTCCTTTGGCGGTATCTAGTCAGCCTATGCCTTCTACCTTCATAACTCAACCACCCTTAACCTCTACTTCTACCCCTGCGACTAGTCATCCGTACATTGTACAACCGGCTATGTTGCACGCCTCCTCTAGCCTCTTCCAAGTGCCTTACAACTTAGGGGGCGCTCAACCCGCCAATCCGTCAGCAGATCTTATCAAGATGCTGATGGATAAAATGTCCAGTCTCGAAGCTTCTATCTCCGGTTCAAGTAATGTCCCTTCATATGACCAGATTTACAACGAACCCATCCACCCTTATGTCCCTATCCGACCATACCCCAACCATTGGGAGCTTCCTAAATTTACTCGCTTTCAGAGTAAGGAAGACCCACAACAACATCTACGGGCATTCAGACATGCCTGTTACCTTATTGCCCACGACGATGCATTACTTCTACGCACGTTTCCTATGTCTCTTTCTGGCCCTGCCCTTGACTGGTATAGTTCTCTTGCCAGACACTCTATTTTTTCATTCATCCAACTCGCCCAACTATTCGTTGACCATTTCTCAATAAATATCACTAAACAAGTCTCAATCACAGACCTTTACTCCATCAGGCAATTTGACGACGAATCAATAGCCGATTTTGTCGCCCATTGGAGAAGCTTGATTAATCAGCTCTCCTTCTCCTTGCCTCAACCCAAGCTCATTGAGCTCTTTTCCCGAGCATGTGTCAGTCACATCTCGTCCACCTTGCGGGTTCAAACATTCCACACTTTCGATGAGGCCTTCACCATGGCCCAAAAGCTTGAACTCCGCACCATTAAAGAAGATAAGGTCAAATTGTGTAACACTAACACAAGAACCAATGACCATTCTTCTTCCAGACCTTCTTCTGCCCACTCTCAATCCAAGGGGTCGGCAAACACTGTCATCTTTAGACCATCATCTTCAACAATAACCAACCGCTCATCATCTTCAACATTAGACTACATCAATAAACATTTTCAATGTCAATCCATACAGCGTCAATTCACTCCAATTGGGGAGTCATATGCCTCTGTCTTGGATAAACTCGTCAAGCAAGGGGTCCTCAATCTCCCTCCAATCCGACCACATCAATTCGACCCCTCAACACCTATCCCTACATAGTACAGGGAGAATCACTTTTGCAACTATCACCGTGTCAAAGGCCATGACACGGATCACTGTCAAACTTTCAAAAACATCGTCCAGGACATGCTAGACAAGGGGGGTCTTATTTTAGATAACCCGAACGCCCCTCCTAACCAACATATTGACATTTTCAAACACCCTTTCCCAAATCATCCGCCTACTCAGAACAACGTCCAGACTTCGACCAATGACCCTCAAGACCATGATATACACACGGTCGACACTATCTTTTCTCTTATCCCTGACCAACCTTTTTCACAGGTGGAAGACCTTTCTTCCCCTATACCTCCTCCACATGGCGAAGAACTTTCTTCTCCCACTTGTCCTCTATCGACTTCTCCCATATTGGAGGACGCTTTGACCACATCAACACCAGCTGCCTCGCCTTCATCCTTATTATCATCCATAGACGATCATACCTTTTTGACTCCCCAACCACACACAGAAGCCATGACTACTCTAGTGCTCTTTCCTCTTAAAGAGCCCACACCTTTAATCCCTTCTCCATTGAGAGAAAAACCGTCCACATCTAAGTCCAAACCCGCGCAGGCGTCCATCATGCCCAAAGAGATTAAACCTCTTGGTGTTCGCCCCACATCTAATCTTGCCTCGCATAAAGGTGGCCCTCAACCCAAACCAAAGAAGGCTACTAAACCACACCGGAGGCCTCCTCCCCTATCTTCGTCATTACCTTCAATCTTGGGCCCACATCCGTCTACTTTACTCGGAGTGCTTCCCACTCCCATACTTCACAGAGGTAAGTCACCTCCATTATTCTATCAACCCATCAGACTTATACCTCCTTTAAACCATCGACCAACGCCTCTTACGCCTCCCAAACCAATGTCACCAACCCTCTCTGCAATAAAACATCCCGACCCGTTAGCAGGTTCTTATGCCTTGCTCTTACGGCAATTGTTGCAGTCCTCTCGTCTCTATCTCCCGCCTCTTAGACCATATCACTCTCTCGGACCTAAACCACCATGGTTCGATGACACTCGCATTTGTGCATATCATCGCACGCCTGGGCACGACACGGAGCATTGTCATGCCCTCAAGGTCGTTGTTCACCAATGTTTGGAGAATGACACCTCTCTTCTCGACCACGTTATCAACAAACCTTCAACACCATCCCACTCATCAACTCTCGGATCAAGGCCATCTTGGTTCGACAACTCTAAATTTTGTCATTATCATCACACTCCGGGACATGACACCGAGCGTTGTTGCGCTCTTAAAGCTGTCATTCGTCACCACCAGAAAAAGGATTCCCTTCTTATCAAGGATCCTCTTGACCACCCATTTGACAAATTATCAACACCGACCCATGCCTCTCCAACCTCATCACCTAAATTGGGATCTCCACGCCAGACTAGGGTCCCTTCGCTGCCTTTAACCCCTTTATTCAACATCAACACAGTCCATCTGACCACTAATCCTCAATCAACCTTAACTAATCCGTCAAACATTTTCCCTAGCCGCTGGGGGAATTCAACCTTCATCCAAACTTTGACCAATTTTTCAACACAGTCTCGACCACATATCAATCACTCTGTCAACTTAACCTCAACCAGACTAGCAACCAAACATTTAACCCGACCTCAACCAAACATTTGACCCAACCCTTTTATCAAAACATTCAACCTTTTTCAATCAATCAACAACCATATCAACCAACTTCACATCCACTCATCAATCAACGCCTGACCAATCTGGAAAGAGGCAAATGGGGCAAGTTTGCTCCTAATTGACTCGGACCTTATCACACACAAGTATACACCAGGGACTTATCAGACCCTGAGCTTCTTAATGCGTTGCATCTGCGACCATTCTACTGCTAGTCGAGTATTCATCCACTTGACACTTAACTTGAGCTCATCCCTTGAGCAATCCCCATCCTCTTCATCCTACTTCCTTTCAACCCTATTCCTCTTAACAATTCCTATAACCCTTTTATGATATATGGATGCTTTGTCCTAATAAAAGGGAGCCCTTGACCTTCTATAATCTTGTCCATGACTCACACTTCTATCAAAACAAATCAAGATGTCAAAACATATCCATGGTCACTATATCAATATCAAAATCAAAAAAATAGACTGCTCCCTCGAAGGACAGCTGTACTATCATTGCTGTAATAAATAGACTGCTCCCTCGAAGGACAGCTATTCAAAAGCCTTTATATTAAACAAAAATCTAGACCACTCCCTCAAAGGATGGCTATGACTACTCTGGCAATAAACAGCATTATTTTAGAAGCTTCCCACATTGATCAGCTTCACAACCTGACCACCAAGCAAATGACATCTCTATGCAGGCTTCCCGCATTGATCAGTCTGCGCAAAAAAAAAAAAAAAAAAAAAAAAAAAAAAAAAAAAAAAAACGAGTCACGGACTTGGCTTGTAGTTGTCTCAGGGTCTCCTATAAAAAGGGGCAAAGTTATCTCTGCTCTTAAAACAGGTTACCCTCTTTCCTCCTCCTATTACCTGCTCAAGGGACTTCGAGCTCACTTTAATGTCTAAGTGATTCGATTACCGCTCTAACATAACTATGGTCAACGACGTCACGCATGAATGGGGCTCTTGGTTCTCATAACCCCTATCTATGATATCTTTTTGGTCCTTGTCAATGAAAGAGCAATATGCTTTTCACTTCTTCTGCACTTTGGTCACATTCACCTTCACCCTCGTCAATCAACTCAGCTCAACTCTCTTTTCAGACCATCAACATGACCTAGCCTATTCACCCTAGTTTCTATGGACACCAATACACATGGAAACTATCGACCCGCCGCAATTTATGTTCAGCATAAACCAATACTTGCTGAAGCATAAATAGACCTCCATTCATTTTTAGCATACATCCATCACGAATATGGAATATTGCTAGGGATGAAAAACCCATCAATCAATGTTGCAGAATACACCATTTGGAAAAGGCTGCAACATCTTTTTTTTTCCTCATCATTTCATCATAACCATGACCAATCTATCAACCATTTTAACCACCTGTCTACCACTCGGACCCTTTGTCTGAACTACATTGGTCTGAGGCCCTTCCACAGGGGCTATGTAGGCAGCACTCAGATGACACGACCGTCTTCTGGGGTTAGCTCGACCATTCTCATTTGTTCGTCTCTCTGATGGACAAACCTTCTTGCCTTCTTTTAACCATAACCTTGCCCTTCACCACGACCCATTTCCATCCCTTTGACCCTTCCTCCCTTCTAGGGAGAACTACATCAGCCTAAGGCCCTATCACCAGGGCTATGTAGGTAGCACTCAGTTGACATGGGGTCTTCTGGGGTTAGCTCGGCCGCATCCTTTCGTCCATTCATCCATCCATCGACCACCAACCATTGGAGATCATGCCTATCTCCTCCGACCTCGACCACTTCCAAGACATTGTTGCCTTGGTTGTTTTTGCATGTATGCTACCTCATGACTGGTTAGCAGACTTGTGCGCAGACCTTTTTTGACCCTCACAAGTATAGGATCACAAGCCGGTTGATCCACACTACTTGTGACTTTTTCGTGTTTCTAGGAGCACTTCCTGAGCCCGGGATACCTGGAACGCGATGACCCATTTGGAGCTTTAGCTTAGATTGAGTGACCCGATCAGCAGATGACTAAATGCTGGGGCCCAGTTACTTCAATTTTGGCACTCCTCGACCCTTGACCTGCGACACTTTGGCCTGACCTTCTCGTGCAGTGGTATGCGCGCAATCATGACCTTTGCAGCGTTCACCCTCACTCCTTTTTCATCCACTCCTTGTCAAATCAGCACCCGATTCCCGGTTCCCTTCCCTCGACTCCCGCTTTGATGGGGAATACCTTATCCATACTCGGGGCATTTCGCTTTCTATTTTTGTCTTGCAGTTCATTCAAACAACCAACAAGACGAAATCAACCTTATCCCTCACCTGGGGCACTCACTCCTATTTTTGTCTTGCAGTTCGTCCAGAACAACCAACAAGACAAAAAGGGGCAAATGTAGACACCGAAATCGTGTCGACTCCCCTGGTCATTCCCCGTCTTATTCTTCTTCACCTATTTAACCCTTGTCGATCACTTGTTCCACCAACCTTGACCCTGGTAGCATGTAAAAATGAGCACAGAGCTAAAGCTAGACTCTATCCCCATTATGCATCTGCCGACGACGGTCTTTACCCGGCCGATGTCGCCGACGTCGGTCACCTATCAGCCAACGTCGGCAATCCTGCTGACATCAGTCACCTTGCCGTTATCTGTTATCAGTTATCATTCAGTTTCCCGAAACGGTTGACGAACCATCTCTGGAACCGTCCCCCGCCTTCATCAACCTCCGCCAACCATTCAAGACCCGATCCCCGAACGCTATTCAACCATTCGAAATGCTGATCAATCAAACCAGAGCAATCATTCAACCAACCTGAGAACTCCGACATCAACACTCTCGTGATCAACACTCTCGGCATCAACCAATCTACACTCAATCCGGCACTGCACAGACAACTCCAACTATGGCTTTCATCGCGTCTTCTGGCAGGTAAGTATTTATTCTATTTATTTTATTTCTTCCTTGGTTATTCTTTATCAGTTCTATCATTCCGATTCTTCAAACCCCCAGACTCTGTTCAGACCTGACCTGACCTTACCCAGACCCTGTCCTGACTCTCTCAGACCTTGCCCAGACCCTGTCCCGACTCTCCTTGCCCCTGTCCCGACTCTCTCAGACCTTGCCCAGACCCTATCCCGACTCTCCCAGACCCTGTCCCGAACCTATTCAGGCTTTTCCAGAACCTGCCCCTACCGACGCCGGTCACTACCCCGACTGACGACGGCACCTTAACTGACGTCGGCACCTTTCCTAACCGACGCCGGCACCACAGAGACCGACGCCGGCGACTGTGCAGAACAGTGCTGCATATCAGGTACGCACTTTTATTTTTCTATCATTTATTTCTGTCATTATTTATCTACTTTTGTCCGATATTCTACTTTTTTATCAGTGGGTTGATATCCTTCTAGGAAGTCTACGTACTTCCGGGATCGGGCGTTCGCCTGACAGCCCACCATATCTTTGACTAACGTTTTTTTTTGTGTTTTAGCCTTTTCTTCGCAGGTGTCATTCCTCCACAGCCAAAGAGGAGAATCTTTCAACGTCTGATTTCGGTGCGCACGACTTTATCAGGTACTTCTAGCCTTGACCATTTCCTTAGTTTCTTTATTTCTTCTTTTGAATGTAGAAAGCAATTTTGCATAGAAACACCAGTTCTAGCCAAAACTTGGCATACTCCTTTTAATTGGGTACTAAGATGTTCCAAAGTGTTATAAAAGCCAAGTTAATCCAGTTAGTAGGAGGAGGAGAGTGGAGTAGCAAAGCCCTGTAGGATTGATTCTAGATGTTATGTTCATCATTATATATTAGACATTAGTTGGGATTCCTCTATGGATCCCCATTGTAGTGTCCAAGCACACTTGTGAGCCTCTAGGTGGTTAACATCTTAAGATGAATACTTACTCAATTTTTATTGATATAGTTATACTATGTGTTGAACTTTGTTAATGATGGATGGTGTTGCATCTAATGACTGTTAATTTGGTTTACATTATTATGATGATAGGATTAGAATGACAATGGTTTATATAATGTTTCAATAGATTGAATGCTTAGATTTATATTATGTATATTGATTTCTCTTAAGCTTTTGGCCTAACCTATCATGACACTTCTGTAGTGTATGATGGTGTCAACACCCCATATAGAAACTCTCTAACTATAGGAATGGCCTAGCACCTCATAATGATACCTTCACCAAATCATGAGAATAAGTCTAAGTCCCTCTTTTAATCACCCCATTGAATCCTCCTAGTGCCTGAATGATGTTAAGCCAAGGAAATCAGAGGCTTGCACCCATAAGGCTATGAAACCCCATCATATTAGATTACATCAGATAGATAGTCAGTTCCCCCTCCTTAGAGAGGCCTACACCCATGAACTTACCACTACCATTGCACTAGCCAAAGCCCCTAGAAGATAGATTTACACCATGGCACAACTAGCCTAACACAGGCCCTGGTCCTTTCTCCATTGTGCTTCGGGTGAGCACATAAGGCTTGTGCCTTATGTGAAGTGATGCCAACATGGTCAAGTGATAAATGTTGAGAACTAAAATATTAGTTAAGGCTTGTGCCATATTGTAATAAGTCTATATCTAGCCTAGATATCTAAATAAGAACCTGACAAGGCCTATGACTTAAGAACATAACTTTTCTACAAAATTTTAGTTCTATTACTAGGATGTGTTGAATTTTGTTATTTTAATGGTACACCAGAATGATTATCTAACTCTCATTGGATAACATCAAATGTTGTCTAAAATAAGGAAAATATGACTTTATGCTGAGGCATACAAGCTCTAGAGGACAAAAATTGAGGAAGTGGGTCTAAAACCATTTGTATGTTACTTTATATGAGGTTTTCTTCTACAAAATACCTGAGTAGGTGTGCCAATGGTTGGCTACTTATGCAACACACAAAATTTGAATCTATGGAAAATGAATTTAATGTATAAAGGAGCTCCTATAAAGGCTTGAGAACTTAGATGCCACTTAGACTAATAATGTAGACAAATGGTGGTAAGGGGCATTGAATAGATACATGATTGAATTTTTAGTATTGACATAATCTTGCTCAAAAGAAGTAGAATATTAGCTCTTGTATGAACCCAAGGGTGTGTTTGTGAGGGATTTTAGCACCAAACTCAAGAAGATGATGGTGGATTATGACTTTGAAACTATGAGGATATAAGGCTAAAGTTGTCTTGTGTATGAGAAACATAACATGAAAGAAGGGGATGTGTAGGTGAATCTCAATGGAAGGGGATGAGTAGTTTGACACCTAAGAGCTTAGGAGATAGGATTATAATAAGAGGAGGTATAGTATTATGGAAGATTTAGAACCTGAAAGTGCCAAGAGGACCTATAGTGATCATGAAGGGTATAGGGAAGGATCTCTTGAATGGCAACAATGTTGAGAAGAAGGAAACCTTAAATCCATAAAACAAGCTCCATAGTTGACAAGTGAAGAATGCTCGATGTCCTTACATAATTTGTTCATTAGAGATGCACTAGATACACCTACCCCCTTTAGACCTACAATGTGAGCTCATGCACTAGATCCCTAATAAGAAGATAGAATATTGATAACTAACCCTATTGTTAGCCTAAACTTTCACCATTTTATAGAATTGGACCATAATTTTGTGATTGAACAAGTTGTTCCTTACAAGGAGCTAAGTGAGGTTACCTTTAGACCTTGGGGTGCTAGCCTGACTAGATAAAACATGAATGAAAGAATCATAGTCTAGATAATGTTAGCTATGTATCCTAAGTAATATCCCAAAATAAGTGGCCTGGTACCACTAGTCATTAATACAACACCATCATCTTTCATAGCACCAGTGGTAACAACAAGCCTAGTGCCTAGCCTAGTGGTAGGAGGTGTTGGAAGAACACCACTAGGAAAAGTATTAGGGGGACAAGTACCTTAGATACTATTTATTCCCCCACCCTAGATTTATTATGAGTTGGCCATGTGTCTACTTGAGTATCAAGGTATAGAAAATGTCATAGAGCATGTGATCAAGTGTGAACTATAATGGCACAATTATGGTATAACCTAGTTTGAGTGAAATGGCACCTAACTCATGACAAATTTTCTTGATCATGCCCATACTTGGTATAGGAAGTATGATCCTAACCAAGGTATGGTTGATTAAGACACCCTAAAGGAATCCTTCTTGAAATAATTTTATATACGTGAGTTTGAGTAGTAGAGCATCACCACACTCAAGGAGATTAACTAAGGATTATTAGAGAGCATGCACTTATATGATGATAAATTCAAGACTCTTATTTCCAAGCTCCCTTATGATATTCAACCCTCTCAACATGCATAATGGTTCATGGGAAGATTACTACTACCCTTCATAAGGGTGTTATGCATGAAGACATTCATAGACCTCAGAAAGTGCTTGAAGTCATGCTCTAAACTAAAGAAATTGAGAGCACTAACATGGGAATTAGCCCTTTTATGGAGGTGAAAATTGCATCTATGGCTTCTCAACTATAGAAGCTAACTACTAGTTCATCACACGATGCTCGAAATGGGTTATGGTGCACTAACTGTGAGATAGAGGGCCATAATAAGAACAAGTAGCCTCAAAGGAATGTGTACATATTACTTATCAATTGTGAGGTTTATCATGCGATACATGATGTTTGTAATTTCCCTTTATTATAATGTACTAATCAGGTCAGCACAACCACTTATTATTAATTATGTGATGCATATACTCATACCACAACTAATTTCCATGTAATCAATGAGATGCATAAGAACATGGGGAGAGGCATGTGAAAATAAATGACAATAGTAGGAGGGTAGGGATCCCAAGGAAATGAGGACTATGGCCATAAAAATGTAGGCTATGGAATAAGAAGAGGCACCTGAGGATGAGGTGATGGATGTGGTTCAGGAAGGTTCCCCCCATGATCTTGTTATAAGTGCATATCAATTAAACACTATCATCACAACTGTTCTACACATCCTATGTGTGGTTATTACCAAAGAATACACAAGGTTGAGGAATTCCCTAATTTATACAAAAAATTAACCAAAGGTAGGTTTGACATAGATAAGGGCACATGGATGATCAGGTGTGAACCCAAATTAAAGAAATGGACTCCAAAGGTGCAACCAATTTTCACACTCAAACACTAGTTATTTTAGTACCATAATTATGCCTAAAATATGGGGAGTTGAGCCACATTGACCACATAATATAACCTAAACTTAAAGCTACACCTTATCTATATCCCATGCACCAAATGGATGTATTGTAGTAGGCTATGAGCATGATCTAGAACCTTCAAGGAGAGATATAACTAGTGTAAGACCTAGAGGCACAGGTTATCACCTCTCATAACAAGTAGGATGGTCATGAAGCTAAAGTGCAAGAACTAATAGAGATCTTTCACTTTCTATAAATATAAGGGATGTTGCCTCTATTAAATAACTTTATCTTAGAACATGTAGGATACTAGTTAGTTGAAGTTGTCATACTATGCATGGAATAAGCATGAGAGGTCAAGCATACCCAAAATATAGAGTACAACCAAGAACTCCTGGTGAATGCCACCATCGATGGATGGTCCATCTATAAGGTCCGCATCAACATAGGTGCCAAGCTCAATATATTGACCAAGAATACATGGGAGAAGATGGGTAGGCTAGCCTTGAAGGCTTTTCCCCATGTACTCTTTATGTCCAACAAGACCTAATCTCAACCGATCAAAATTATGAAGGGCACAATTTTAGATATTATGGGTGTCAAATTCCACATTAATTTTGAGTTTATCAAGCTAGATGAGCAAGATAACTATCTAGCACTTCTAGGAAGACCATGGTACTATGAAAACAATGTTGATATGCACTTTAAGAATTGATATATGACCTTTAAGAATGGAAAATAAAGGGTAGTGATTCCCCTCTAAAGTGACCAAGGACCCCCTATGTGGAGAACATTAATATTGAGGATGAGATCAACTATATATATAGCATCACAGTGTAGGGCGTCAAGAATCTCAACCCCATTAATTAAGGATTACTCTCTTGGGAATATAGGCAGTCGGCTTTAGACACCACTTATGTTGCTTGTGATCAATAAGTCAAAGAGGATTATGAGTCCATTGGTCATAGATGCTACCTGGTGCATGCAAAAGTGCCAAAACCTATAGGGACTAGCTGGGTCGAGATTAATTACACTCCAAAATGATGGGTCCCTTATGATGTGAAGAAGGGAAAGAAGGTACTCCACTTAAGAAAAGGTAAGATTATGACATTCTTAAAATTTAAAGGAAGAAACCTAATAGAAAGTTATGTCCATGATATTGAATCATGTATCCCCAATAAATAGACATAATGAGTGCACTATTATATACCTTGAGAAGCACTATCGTGCATTGGTGGGTAGTGCAAAAGTTTAACTTGCTAACCTAGTAAGATGTGAAAGCATCTATTTACACTAGATTTAGAATAAGTAATTAGGACTTAGATATATCATCATACTCTAATTACTTTGATCCCATAACACATGTGTGCCTATATGAAGAGATATGGATTAACTATGATGCAACTACCTCAAAGAACTTATGGGTGCATGCCTTCTTTAGAACTCTAAAGACATGAATGCGAACATGATATGTGTTCAATGAGACATGACAAAAAACAACCAATTGGGATTCCATTAAGGATAATTTTGTCCATACCTTCTCCTTTTCCTTGTAGAACTTAGGGTTGATCAATCCACTACAAGTAATTTAGAGGGTAGTGTCTGAGGACACCACAATCCTTAAGGAGCACCTGAAAGACATGTTCAGGGAGAAAGGGTTGGTGCTTCTAGATTTATTTGAGGACCAAATTCTCAATAATTACTAAAGTGAAGAATAAAATGAAACTCAGAAGGATCGTTACTAGAAATCCCTAACAAGCAAAAGGAATCTCATACACCAAATAGATAATAACACTCCTAGTGAAGAAGACCCCACCCATATTTGAATAGAGACAACTGAGGGAAATCAATAGTTTAAGGACTCAAACCAATAAAATAATGAAATATATCATGTACCAATAGAGGCCATAAAGGTGTACATCAACATAGAAAGAGATCCAAATATGGATACTCTAGGTGCCTATTTATCTAATGCATAATTGGTGCACATTGTGTATTTTTTAAAGAAATTACAAGACTTGTTACCCAAGAATTATCAAGATATGAATGGCACCCACCCATCCCTTGGGAAGATGATAATAAATATACCTGATGGCATAAGAATGATCAAGAAGAACCCTTACAAGATGAACCCCAACCTCTATGCCAAGGTTAAGATAGAGATCAATGTAATGCTAGCTATAGGGGTCATTTACCCTATGCAAGAATTTGAGTGGACAACCCTGATGGTGATTATCATCAATAAGAATAGGCACATTTGCATTTGTATCAATTATAAAATTCTAAATTCCACCTAGATCACTAACCCCTTCTCGACTGTATTCACTGATGAAGTCTTGGATGATGTTGCAGGGTATGAGATCTACACCTTCATGGCTGTGTTCTCTAGATACCATCAAGTCCAGATTAAGGATAAGGACAAACCCAAAATAAATTTTACAATTGAATAGGACTTTTTTGTTATAATTTTATTCCCTTTGGAATTAAGAATGCACCAGCCATGTTCTCTATAGTGGTGATCACTATGTTCAAATAATTCATCTACAAGTTCCTCTAGCTATACTTAGATGACTGGACAGTGTATGGCCTCATAAAGGACCATTATGATAGCTTGCACCTATTGTTTGAAAGGTTAAAATAGCTCTAGATATCCTTAAACTTTAAGAAGTGTGTATTCATGACATGCTTTAGAACCCTGCTCAGGCACATCATCTATAAATATGGTTTGATCATCAATCTTGTGAAGATTATAATAATCATTAAACTCCAACCTCCTTCCACACAAAAATATGTTTGCACATTTCTTTGCCACTATGGATATTATATAAAATTCATAAGGAGCTATGAAAATATTAAAGCAATGTTATATGATCTCTTATGTAAGGATGTCCCATTATATTGGGGAAAAGCACAAGAGGGTGCCTTTAATACTTTGAAGCTCAAGTTGGCTGGCATGCCTATTTTACAATTTATTGACTAAAAAACCCCATTACACATCCATGTCAATGAATCTAGATATATGATTGGTAAAATCTTGGCATAGGCTAGTGAAGGAAAAATGGATCACCCCATCTCCTTCATTAGTATAAAATTGATGAAGGTAGAGCAGAACTATACCACAACTGAGAGTGAGGCACTCACCATAGTCTAAACCCTATAAAAAATTAGATAATATTTTTTGGTGACCCCATTCATCTTATTCACAAACCATGAGGTTCTTAAGTAACTAATGAATAATCCCATTATCCATAGGTGAATTTGCAAATGGATAGTTGTATTCCAATAATTCTAGTTCTTAGTTGTCATCAAGCTTGGAAAATAGAACTTAGGCCCAAACCATTTATCCCATATAGATTATAGCAATGCAATAATGCCTATTAAGGATGATATTCTAGATGTAAAACTTTATATTATATAGCACACCCTTGAGGACTTGGTAGACATAACTACATTTTTGACATTTAGATCTGCAACCCAAATAATGACCTCCAAAGAAAATAAATAGCTCATAGTTCATGCCACCCCTTTTCATCTCATTAGAGATGAATAATACAAACTAGGTAGAGCTGATGTGTCTTAGATCATGAAAGGGAATCCATTATACATGAGGTGCATAAATGGGTATAAGGAGGTCACTACACAAGAGACACAATGATGCATAAGGTATTGTAATTAGGCTTGTAGTAGCCAAGTCTATTTCAGGATACAAAACATTGCACCAAGGCATGTGACATATGTAAATGTATAGGGAAGCCCAACCATTTAGATGATATACCTCTCATCCCATTCTATCCCAGGAACCATTTGAGAAATAAGCAATTGAATTTGTTGGGCCAATTACTCCCATAGCATAGTGCACATGCATGAGATACATTCTAGCAGCCACTGACTATTTCACCAAGTGGGTCATATCCGTGTTAACCAAAAAATACATAGCCACTATAGCCACAAGGTTCATATGGGAAAACACCATAAGATGATATGGGGGCCTACTCATCTTGAATAGTGATAGGGGAACACACTTCATTAATGAAATTGTGCAAATCCTACTAACAAAACACATGGTGACACACCATAAGACCACACCTTATCATCCTCAAGCAAATGGTATAGCTAAGGCATTTAACAAGATCTTAGGGATGTGCCTCATAAAGATATGTGACATTGGATTTAAAGATTAGGATGATCAAGTGTTGACAATGATATGGGCATATCACATAACTTGCAAGTACTTGAATAAGGCTACACCATTTCAAATAGTGTTTAGCATTGAGGTGATTCTAATGGAGTTCTTGGTACCATCATTACACATCACACAAATTGGTTGATTAGATGACCAAGAATCATTAAATGTAAGACTGGAGGACTAGATCACTTAGATGAGGTGCATGCCCAAGCAAGGTGGAACCAATAGATAGAGAACATGCACCATAAACTCTAGCATGAAAATCATATTAAGTGTAAGGTGATAACAAAAGGGGCATTAGTTTTTCTCTATGAATCCAAGTATATCAACCACCCAAACAAGCTATAAATAAGGTGGATGGGTCCATATGTCATCCATAACATATTAGAGACTGGTGCATGTAAAGTGCACACATTTTTAGGTGAAAAGCTCTTTGGGCATTTCAATGACAATTGATTGAAGTTTTATTAATAATAGGGAGGTGATTAAACCATTAGACACTGACTTCCTAGTCATGATTTGATTGTGTTGTGTTGATTAAAATAAAGTTTGGTGCAAGCTAGACAAACTCCTTATATTTATGTTAATTTATATTTTTGATGAGGTGAGTGAATAAGAAATGCATTGAAGCCATAATTAAAATTTTCTAGTGCTTTCACACATAATTCCAACTGAGTGAGTTGAGTATGGATGCTATCCAAATACTTGAGGCTAGACACCTAAGTTATGGGTGTGTGAATTTTTCTAAATTCAGACACAAGGTGCACCAAATCTTCATGTGAAAGATTTAGGAAGTGAGGCAATATTAGGCCTATAGAAGGGATAGTTTGGAACTTTCAAGCATAATACAAGTCAAGTGAGTAGAGAAAGGTTACTTTCTAAGTACCTACATCTAGACACCTAAGTTTTTAGGTGCATGGAACTCATTGGACTTAGAGTATATGTGAACCAAGAGAGGCACACAGGATAAAAGTGTACAAAAGATAGAATGAAGATGCACAACATGATTATGTGCATGATTTTATATGTGAGTGCCACTTTGGAAGGCCAGTGCAAGGGATTTATATGGGGTAGGATAGGCCAAGACAAGAGCTGAAATCATAGTGAAATATACCAAGATAGACAAGTGCATTTGAAATAGAAGTGTAATAGAAAGATAAAATGGGATCAAGGAGGCTAAATCACATGCATGTGAGGTGTTTCACCTAGGTTTCCATATTGGAGGTGAAGGTCATGCTAAGAGAATAAAGTGTATAATAAGATCATCAAGATAAATTGGCATCCACCAGAAACGAGGTAGGAAGTGATCATTTAAACTACACGTCACTTCACCAAAAAACTGTTAAAATAATTTAATGAGGTGACTATGGAGGCACAATGATCTACACTAAATACACAAATGATGGTAGATTTATTCGATTTCATGGGTCATAATGAATCCTAAGGAATATAGGCACTGTCATGCCATTAATCAACTACAATTAAGGATGTAGATAAGAGTAGATGTATAAAATAGTGAAAAATTGACTATTTTTGGTTATAAACCTTGTGATAATTTGAACTTAGAACAAAAATCTAGATTGAAACCAATGAACCAGAGAGCCGAAGTAAGGAGATCCTGCTATAGTGAGATTTTTAGCACCTCTAGATGACAAAAGTGAATGTTTAAATATAGAATCAAGTTGCCTTCTTTGTAAACTTGTAATAGAGAAGAAAGGGGCACATATTATGCATTAACAAAATAGTATAAAAGTTGGAGTGACATTAAGGCCATCATTTATAACACATGAAGCTCAAGATCCAAAGACATAGTTGCAAGCCTTGCAACTGTGAGAAACACCAATAAAAATTGAAGGTTTTGACAAGCTAAATAGATTGTGATTCAATACTAGCTGGTACAAGATGGAGAAAAAGTAGATGAGTTTGGGTCCATAGTAGGCATATAAATAATCAAATAAATCATGAGTAGCATTAGAATCTACCTCTAAAAAAATAGTAGAACCACTAGTAGAGGGAGTAAGCATCATTGAAGTTAATCCATAGGCACTTGATAAGATGTCATATCAAGACATACAGTTTCCCAAAGAGGTATTAATGGTAGAAAAATGGGCATCATTCATGCACAACTACCACCTAAAAGAGTATAACCACCACATTTCAATCAATGCAAAATACTAGGTGGTATATATAGTGAAAAAGACTGAAGTAGGCATGACACTCTTTGATGTCTCAATACAAGACAAATTGGAGACAATTGATGTGATCAACTCTATGAGTTATTGAGATTAATGAAGATATAAAAACTTGTGTAGTTACTCCTCTCACACATCCATAAGGACCAATTCTACTTTTTAGAGAGGTGCATGAGGCTATCTACAAGCCTTATTAGTTGAATCACTAGACTTTTAGACTCTAACACAGGCATCTTCTAGATGATAAAGTATGATGCTAACATTGAAAGTGTTGTGAAACTCCTTAGATACTATAAGGGAGGTTTAAAATTCCTAATCAAGGACATCTAGGACCCAAAAATAAGGGAATCTTTGTGCCTCATAAGCTCAAAACTCTACCCTAGTGGTCAGTGGTCATATATTACAAAGACCTACCTATGCATCACCTTTTATATAGTGTAGGGATTAGATTTTATATCACCAAATTCATCACAAAATAAATAATAAAGAACACACTTGAATGTCATATCATATGAGAGACCTTATGGTAGGGGGTCCATGTTGATATTGATTGTGATGGAGGAGATTAGCATGCCCAATGGTGGTGAGGACAACCTATGGGTCTTCCTAGTGCATAATGACTCCCTAATGTTGAAATACTAGAATTATACTTGCCCCCTTCCTTTACCCTAAAGTACAAATCCCAAGTAATGGGATGGTGTGTGTGGTATATCAAAGCATTTGAAGAGGAATGGTGCATTATTGAGAAGCTCCCCTAGAGCCTTATTGGAATGGTGACTTTTACTATTATGAAACACTTTTTTGTAGTATAATTGGTAGTCAAATATGGCAACCTCTCTAGCTAGTTAAAACTTCCCTACACATTTTTAGCCAATTACTTCAAAGATACACTAAGAATAATTCCCAACACATTATAAGTGAGCATTCTATTGAACATTGTGGATGCATAAATACATAGGTTGAGGTACCAAAATGTGTGCCCAAGAGGTAAAGAAACCAAAGATGAAGAGGATGACTCGATTGGAACCAACATCTATCCCCTTGAAAGAGAAATCATCTTTTGCCACATCCATAGGCTCTTATATGAGATGAATCCAAGGAAGAATGACATGTATTTGGATAAATATGATGACCTACCCCTTTGGGTTGGTGAAAAATGAGAGTTGGTACTAGTGGCATAGAGAAAATCCCCCTAGAAGAAGTGAGGAGAAACCCTGAAGGAAATACTAGAAGAGCACATCCAATTAAATATCACCTCTAATGATGAAGCTACCCCCTATATAAATAAGAATAAGAACATGGTCTTCACATCAAGGATTGATTTGCCAAAGCCAAGGGAGAAGAAAAAGAATAAGTCCAAGGGGCTAATGGTAATGCCCATGATAACCTTGTTATAGATGTAAGTTCAAGAGGTGCATGAGGAATAAAAATCATACCAGGTGTATGAAGAGATAGAGGAATAATATGGAGGGATGAAAGTATACATCATCTAAGAATAATAAACAAGGTAATAGCCCAATGCTACAAAAATTTAGGAGGCTCTCCAAGGCAAATTTGATACCACACTTGGAGAAGCAAAGAATCCCATGCCCACATCATCGCAGAAATAAGATACATAGCCTCCATGAATTGAGAATTAAAAGAGGCATCGATGGATAGAAATGGGCCTCAACAAGGAACATATAGAGGTGATGCTAGAGATAGATCAAAAAAAAGAGGACATAAAGGACAAGGTCACGACATTAGAGGAAATTATGCAAGTAGAGGGTGAAGAGATAAGGGCTGAGGAGGAAAAGATAGTTGTGATAGTGAAGATGAAGAAGGTAGAGATAAAAAAGTCCTAAAAGGAAAGGACCAAGAGAGATATGGAAGAAAATAGGGTTTTCTCAAGCACAAAAACCATAAGGGAAAAAATGGTTAAGGAACCTAGCATCCCCACTAGTAAAGTGTAAAAAATCACACCACAAGCATGCCCAAGTAATGTAGGGGTGCTTGGAGATAAGGAAGGTGATAATGGTGCCTTAAGAGAATAAATAGAGGGCATAGTAGAGAGCCAAAAGACATGAGAGGGTGAAGTTAGCACCAAATAAGAAGAAGCAAATGAAGGGGATGAGTTTGAGGAAGAACCCATATTGGAGGAAGAGGAAACATTAGAGGGAAGCACTAAATAAAGTGATAGATTTAATGAAGAGGAGATAGAGAAAATGGAGTTGACTATCAAAGAAGAATAAGTTGAGTTAAACCTACACGATAAGGCACATAAGGAGTTCTCTAATGAGGAATATTATATGATGGAGTACTTACCCTCTAGAGCTACCACAATAAGGATGCACCAATAACTATCCTTTGCCTTCGATAGTTATATGGATGAGGCTCATTTTGAGGAACCACAAAAGGAAATCATATGCATAGATCAACCATATTAAGGGCATGACTCCATTTTTATCAAACCCCATGCATTTAATCTAGTAAGCTTGGCCAATGTCATCATTTGAATGGATTTTGAGGTAATATGGAAGAACATCATTAATGATGTTTGATCCTCAAGTTGGAAAATGATCATGTTACGAGCAGAGGATAAAATTGAGGCCATGAAATTCAAGTTGTAACAACTAGTTAAACACAGAATAAGCTAAGCCATCCCTCCTAGATGGTGTTGACATGTCAAGATTTTTAGAAGTTGATAAGGTGTGTGCACTAGTGGAGCAGATGCTCTCAAGATTGAGGGAAAAATCAATGATAGAAGAAGAGGACACTTGTGCTGACATAAATCAAGAACTGGACACAAAGCATGAAGAGGTGGAAGATCTCTTCATGAAGCTTGAAAAGGGTGTAGAAGTGGTTGATGTAATATTTTACAACTTCTCCACCTAGGTGATAATCATCGATGAGCACCTCAAAAAGGCAAAAGGGGAGAAGGACATACTGATGGCATGGGCATACATGGTGAGTAGATCTAATAATGTGTATATCATGGTATAGGTCAAAACTTTGAGCACCTAAATTAATACCCAAGACTAGAACCTGGAACAACTCTTCTGTGCCTTGTAAAAAAAGGCCTACGAATAAGGAGAAATCTTAGATAAAGGCATAACAAAGGCAAAGGAAAGGCTAGAGGAATTTAATAAAGAGTTGGATAAAACTGATGCACTCACCTTTAACACCACCTCCATAGAGATAGATGACACCATAGAAGAAATCAAGGTCACTATTTAGGGATTTGAGGACTTTAGAGTGGAATTAAAGGAACATGCACTCGTGTTTTGCATGCCACAAGTGCTAGAAGACTAGTCTAAGGGTGGACTAAAATTTTTGTATGGGGTAATATTGAGCCCCAAATCTATCTAAATATAATATTTGTGTTGACACAATAGATACATGGGAATGAGGCAATCACTTGGTATGGTTGTTGTTTTATCATCTTATGGTGCTAGCTAGCAATTGGCTAACCAAATCCCTTCTGACTCAATCATCATTGGGAAGCAGGCATAGGGGATAATCATGAAAAAATAAAATTAGAGTAGTGGAGCTAATAAAATGATTTCATATAGCTTTAGCTTAGCACCCAACATGATCCTTTCAATCATGCACTAAGATATTTCAAAGTGTTATAAAAGCTGAGTTAATCTAGTTAGCAAGAGGAGGAGAGTGGAGTAGTGAATCCCTATAGGATTTATTCCATATGCTATGTTCATAATTAGAGCTTAAAATTTAGTTGGTATTCCTCCATGGCTCCCCATTGTAGTGCCCAAGATCTCCTATGAGCCTCTATGTCTTTAGTAGCTTGAGATGAAAATTTACTCATTTTTCATTGGCATAGTTATACTATGTGTTAAACTTTGTTAATGATGAATGGTGTTACATATAATGAGTGTTAAATGGTTTACATGATTTTGACTATAGGATTAGAATGAGAATGGTTTACACAATGTTTTAATAGATTGAGTTCTTAGATTTATATTATGTATATTGAGTCTTCTTAAGATTTTGGCCTAGCCTGTCATGATGCTTCTATAGTGTATGATGTTGTCATCACCCCATATATAAATACTCTAACTATAGGAATGGCCTAGTGCCTCATAATGATACCTATACAAAAGTGTGAGCCTAAGTCTAATTCCCTCTTCTAAGCACCCTATTAAAATCTCCTAGCACCTAAATGATGTTAAGCCAAAGAAACCAGTGGATTGTGCCCATGAGGCTATAAAATGCCATCATATCAGCTTGCACTAGATAGATAGTCAGTTTCCCCTCCCCAAAGAGGCTTACACCCATGAACTTACCACTACCATTGCACTAGATAAAACCCTTGGAAGACAAAGTTGTGTCATGACACAACTAACCTAATATGGGCCCTGATCCTTTCTCTGTTACAATTCAAGTGAGTTCATAAGGCTTGTACCTTTTGTGAAGTGATGCTAGTGTAGTTGAGTGACAAATGTTGAGCACTAAAGGATTAGTCAAGGATTGTACCACATTGTAACAAGTCTAGATTTGACCTGGACAACTAGATAAGTGTTTGACAAGGCCTATGACTTAAGAACCCGACTTTTATACAACATGAGTCTATAAAATAGCCTTCAATCCAAAAGGGAAATTGTAACCAAGTTAACTCAAACCAAGTGCAAATGAAAAACTGATTAACACCTTTGCCTAAAACTTAGAAAGTTGAGATTTTGAATTTGAATTAAAAATGAAGGACTTGGAGATTTTTTTAGAATGGTTTAGACTCAAATGGGCAACATAACAATGTTTCTTAGATAAGATAAAATCAATATTTCAAATGAGGATTTGAACAAGGAAAAAAAGGTGATTTTGATTTGGTCAGCATAATTCCTTATTCAAATAAAATGGTGGATAACAAATGTGTTTGGTTTTCAAACAAGTTTTAAACTCAATAAAACTAAGCAAGTAAAGGAAAGTGATAAAATACAACTAAGTATAACATCTAAAGTCCTAAAATTGATAAGGTTGCTTCATATTTCTAAAATTTGTCTAAATACATGCTCTTGAGAGGATTTTAAGTGTTAATCTAAAAATAAAAGTGCATGAATTAGTAGGGTTTTTACACCCCCCTTCTCCTGAGAGATTGTTCGATGATATGGAACTTCGGGCTACTCACCCTGCATCAACAATATGTCTAGGCAAGTGGGGTTGTTATAAAACTAAATTTTTGAATGTTTAGATAGTCCCATGTTTGGTTAACACTATAGATGACTCACATCAATTGAGTTCATATAAGCTAACTTACTATTCAAGGGTCTATTCCTTTACATAGCAATTCAATCTATATAATTCTTAGTGGAATCCATTGGTTAGCTAGACCTAACTCAAGTTTTCATTATGATTAGAGAGGCTAGTTTCTCAACCCCCTAGAAATCATAGTATACATGCCATAATTTATATACCCCACTATGGAAAGAGGTTGGTATGATTCTAAAAGATGAAATCCTAGGTCAACTCACCCCTAAAGAACTCATGAGGAGGCTATGAACTCCTACTCACAAGCCAAGTTGCATAAAATAAATGACCAAGTGAAAAGACCTTAAAGGTTTTGTTTAGATCACCCAAATCATATGATTTTTTTGGAGAGCTTTAAAAACATTATTTCTACACCTTGGATAAGGCACTTTTTCAAAGGAAAGAGCATTTTTGGTCACCCAAGTTCCCTAAAGGGGATGGGGGGGGGAGAGCATACGCACATCCTTTATATTACAAAAAACAAACAAGTATAAAATATCTAGCATAGAAAAACAATTGTTTACTTTAATGCACCAAAATGGAGGTGCTTTGTGAAATTTTTGCCCCTTTTCCTTAGTTGTAATTTTGTTAAAACTTTCACAAAACAATTAAACATAAACACCTAGATTCCTTTTAAGCAACAAATGAAGGTTTTCAAAACTTAAGCATGTTCAAATTTGGCACTTTTTCCAGCATGTGTTCTACAATTTTTAGAGGGTTTATATATACTTTGAAACAAATTGTCAATGAAACAAGCAAGATTTGAAAATTTGCTTTCGGGTTTCTCTATTTTTATTATATAGATATTGACATTGATCAATAGTGATCGATGCTAGTTACAATAGAACTGATTTGGTTATAACAAAACCAATGCTAGTCGATAAAAATCAATGCCAATTACCTATGAACCCTTAGGCAAAAACACATTTTTTCAAAAAAAAAAACATTTGTCATCCCAAATTAGTATAAAATCTCTAGAAAACCTCGATATCTTGTAATAAAATGATTAGATAGAGAGCATGCAAGCACTAAAATCATAAATAATAACCTGTGACTTTCAAGGAAACTTAAAAACCAATTTTTTCGACTATGTTCTACCTTGCACATGGACCGATGCTGATTAAGATATGATTGATTCTAGTTAGGGTAAAATGATAATGGTCATAGTGTAAACTGTGTGTCAACAAAAGTACAAAAATAGGAGAAAAATAATGATAAAATCTAAGTTTTAGATATTTTAAGCACTTTTAAAAAAATATAAGAATGCCAAATTGGTTTCCTTGCTTTTATGGGATGCATTGTCCCATCAAGCATGCCAAGATGTAGAGATAGAATTCAAAATGATTTAGATCAAGCATTAGTCAAGAAAACTCAAGAAATGCATAAAGAACATAACTAACTAATCCAACTCCTTCAACAAGGTTTTAGAAATGATAATTAAGAGCTATTGAAATAAAATAGATACATCAAACCTTCCCAAGAGCATCTCATCATCTAAATGTGGCTCAAAACATGATTTTCCCCTTGATTTGATGTTCAAGTCTTTGTCAATGATAAATGGCAATGCTCCTCCATAATATCAAGTGCACTAATGAAACTAGTCTCATGAGATTTGATCAATGTTATGCCTATAGCAAAGTTATCCTATTGCAAATTAAGCATAATAACACTACACAAAGATGACTTGTGGAGAGAATTTTGCATAATAAGTTTAAATCAAAAGAGCTTAAAAATAGTGGTCTTGGCCCTCCTATTTAAATTTTTTTGGAATTAACCAAAATCAACCATGACCATCCATCTTGAGATCAAGATTTGTGGCCATGAATTAATTCAATTTTAGAGACTTAAATCATAAATACCCTCATAAATATTTGAAAAGAAGGGGTAAAGAGGCATGGGAGGCCTTAAACCTGATATTTGTTGCATTTATGGCTTATGGATGCCATCCTACAAATGATGTCACCTGATGATGTAGATATTAGAAATCAATTTCCAATTAAGAAATATTCAATAACTTCCATGGATTTTCAACTTAATCTCTTAATTTGGATTAATTTACTTAAGTGAGATTAATCAATTTTTATGCAATTCTTTGAAAATTGGTTTCACACTATTAATCAAACTAGTTAGAATGTCATATGACTAGGTCATTATTTGACTAGAGTAGAATTAGAAGAAGGTGTCAGTTGTGTACAAACCAATATCCCATTTAGGACATTGTTGACACAAAACAACACATGTACGTTTTGTGTGCTTCTGAATTATAAAAATTCAATAGTTCAAAGGGTCAAATTACATTATCATCATTTTGACTCAAATTAATTTGATAAAAGTTAATATTCACATAAAATTCATTACCCCATTTAGGGACACATTATCATAAATCAACATTTGTATATGAAAATTTTGAACCATTTAATGTGTTTGAGTGATTTTGGCCTAAATTATGCATTTTCACAAATTTCAAGTAAGATTGAAAATTTTAACATAATGGTGTTAGGAATTGGATGTCTACATTAGGCACATTTGACATGTTATTATGTAGTCCATGGATACAACATCTATGAGCCATTCCATTTATTGTGTACAAATGCATCAAGTATATACATGATAATTAGTAGATCAAAGTTGAGGGTATTTCATATGAGTATCCTTTACCTATCCCACAATAAGTCATGTTGTAATTAGCATTTACAGTTTTGAGCACATTTCCCATCAGTAAACTAAAGCACCAATGCAAGTGAGATTTGATCCTATAGTGTTACCATGTATATATACTCTCTAATGGATACCATTATTAGAGAGACCCATGCATTAGAGATATGGTGTAGATCATATAAGGCCTTATTCTACCCCTTTCCTTTTGATATTAGTGTTATTGAGTTCCCAAGGTTCTCAACATAGGGAACCCATGCTAGATATAACATATTCTACTAGATGAGTCCTTAAGACCCCTACAGTTCACAAGAGACCCCAGTCAACTTTAAGGATTTATAGTACCATTCCATAGGTAGTACTAGTTATAGATCACTTAGTATAGTAATTTATATGGCCTCAATTACCTTTTCATACAACATGCATGATTACCATTCCATTATTTGACATAGGACACATTGATAGTGAGTTTCCCATGAGACTCATCAGTTAGTATGTTCCTCCCTTCTTGTACATAGTTTATATCCAAAAAATATAAAAATAATATAATATGTTAAAATAAAAAAACATTCAAATATTTACTTAAAAACATAAATCATAGATTGTATGTATTTCCATGTTTACATCTCTTATATATTTTAGACACTACATATGTTCATTATCTTAGTATAGTTTATTTTATCATACATACATGATTCACTTATTCTTATCAAGTTTTTGTAGATAATTATAAGACCCAAGTCCACTACACAGATCCAAATTTACTACTATTTACCCAATGGGGGCATATACATAGATACATGAGTTATTCGTTTGATACATTCACCCATTTGGGGGCATCTTATACATAGTTTTGATTTACAAGTTACATATTTATAAAATATACATCATAAGTTTAACATTGTTATATCTTGATATTGATCATCCTACAACTACTTAGATTATTTACCAACTACTACTACTTTATACTTAGCTTATGTGAATCTTCGCTCTTATACAGATTTGTACCATGTGTTGATGCATTCTTTCATTTCTAGCTTTCCTAGTTTAGACTTGATTATGTCTCTATGCTTCTTCAATTTGAGGGCATTTGAATATGCCACTACTCTATGACTCTAGACCACTTATTTTCATTATGTGTGTGTGTGTGTGTGTGTGTGTGTGTGTGTGTGTGTGTGTGTGTGTGTGTGTGTGTGTGTGTGTGTGTGTATGCTTTGGAAATGTACCCATGTCCTTGTATGTGTCTTCCTAAATGTGTATACAGACATTTGAACATGTCCTTCCATGTGGATCTAAGCCAACTTGAATTTTATTTACATATGTAGACATTTTAATATGTCCTTATATGTCTTGCTTTCTCAGATTTAGTGACATGTTACGATGTCCCTTGTATTATGGCCCCTTGGCCTACTTTAAGTGCCTCATGTGTGTTGTATGCATAGTTTCTTGTATGCATCATGACCATGACACTTGTCTATTACCTATTACACACTCCAATTTTATATTTCATTAGGGACCTCATTCATCTACCCTTCATGATTGAGTGTGGTGATGTACATCATTCCCCATCCCCTAGGTAGCTACTTAATTATCACTCAGATTTATTGTTCATATACATTATTGTATCTATCTTGACAGCCTTATGAATGCTATATATAACATGCATCATACACTAAAAGTTTATGATCATATTATATTACATTCTGATGCTATGTATGCATATTATATTGGTTTATTACGTAGATATCATATATGATGCAACTAACACACATTTTTTAGAGCTTATTCTCTTAAGGTCATTTTTTGCATAGGTTAAAAAAATACCCTCAAAAGAGGGAAAATTCACAAGGGTTTGTCATAGATATCAATACAGCTAAATACACTAAGAGTATAATTTTCAAGACACATGCACATAATATAGAAATTAGTTTCAAAAAAACATAGTGGGAAACAAAGACATAGAGACTAGTTCTGGTTACATAAAAATTAGAATAATTGGACACTAGCTCCCAAATTGGGACACTAGCACCACTATAACTACTATCCAAGATATGGAACTATTTTTTAGTACCCTTAGTTTAAAAAATTCTAGATTATCCAAAAATTATAGTAGGTATACTCCAAGTTTGAATAGATTTAGTTATAGATTACTAGTTTTTCTTAGTTTACCTCAAATTCATACTAGTTTGCTCATATCAGGGGCATCATGCATGGTGTCATCATTCTCATTTCAATTTAGATACTTAGATACAAATTATTATAACTCAATCCAAAATCTATATACTTAGATATCATATTTTAGGATATTTACATGACACATTATTTTTGTATGCTCACTTATACACTAGTTGATTAGATGAAATGAAAAACTCCATGTATTCTATACATTATACACATTAGACACCATGTTCCAAGTTACACACCATATTAATGCCTTACTCCATCTATAGTGGTTGGCAGTCCTAAGTGGCTTAGATCCACTTAATATTTTTGAGTGGCCTAGGTTTGTTTTACATTTTAGAGTTCCCAAGTGGCCTTAGAGCCAACATTTATAGTTCTAATTATAGTTACAAATATTTAATTACATCACGTAGTTTCAGTTTTAGATGCTTTTACTATACATGGGTATACAATGATGGGGTCATAGTCTACTTGAGTTCTTGAGCCACTTACATTAGAGGGTTAGACACACCATTAGTCCAATCTAAGATATTCATGGGTCATGATCCATAAAGTAGGGGTGGGCAATGATGGAGTCAAAATTGGATTGAGTTCTTGAGCCACCCACACATGGGAATTGAGGAAGCCATTAGTTTAATCCAAGTTATTCACTAATTAATCACTATCTACATGCACACACACAAGTTGTCTCTAGGTTTATGCATTATTTTGTGCACCTAGTGAGGTGTATTCATTTATTTCCTCTCTGATCTCTTTAATCAATTTTTTATTTGATTTTGATATCTCTTAATTAAGGACTAAATTATGCACATTTCATTTGTAGGATATGTAATGGAGAATACTTCACATATTTAGATCTAGATTCATAGGATTCACCTCTTAGGTAAGTCCAAGTACACTTATTTTTCTTTTATCTTAGTCATTCTACTTTGTTGCATTTCTAGAATAAATGGGGGGCAAATGCAATCATCTAAAAATGACACTTGATTACTAAGAGTGTTACTTGAGACTGCCCATACCTAGCTTAGCCCTTGACCTATCGTAGGGCCTATTTAGAAAATTATCCAGACTTTGTATGGGTTGTTATCAATCTAATATATAGCTCTAGGAAGGTTTTTCAAGCCTTCCTAACTAGATGATAGCATGGGATCACTTTTAGGATGTGTGTGGCCTAATTAGTGAAGTGAATATCTAGATTGGGATCGTTCCCTTAATGCTTCACCCAAAACTACTAATAACTTACTAAAATTTCAAGGAAAATGGATAGAAAAGAGCTAAAACTAGTAATAAAACATGGATATGATGCTCCAAATATTATTTTCTCTACTTGCCAATGCTTGCACTATGAAATGACAATTTTACATATGATTTTTATAGATTCAAGATAACTCTTAACACATAAGTGTTTCTATATGAAGGATATAGATATTACAATACCTAAAGTTATTAATAAAGAGGCCTAAGAGAAGACACTAGTTACATTTCAACACTTAAACTCAACAAACCATGTGATACACTTCATATGACCTATGGAAAGATGATTAACTCACATAAATGCATGAATGGAAAGGATAAATACAAGGAAGTAATACAACCATCTCTAACATCCATCAATAATTCATCTCAAACTCATTGAATGCAAGACTCAGAAGATGTAATTAATCTTGAATTTTATTTCAAAGGTAATAATATGTATCAGCTCTGGTAAGGCTTCACCATACACATTTGAAAGTTACATTAAATGCCTTTCAAGGCCTCATTTATAAAATAATATAAGAAAGAGATAAGGATAGGATAAGAAGTGAACTCATAAACTATTATTCATCATAAAATGAGGTAAAAAAATATAAATCAATTAACATTAATCCTACATGGAATGTGTTGTCATTGTGTTCCTTAACCTTTTAGGCCATGTGTTAGTTAAGTTCTTCATGAGGAATGGTGTAGAAGGCCATCTTGGCAGTTTTTATGCTCTTCAATCTAACTTCCCTCCCAAGGAGTTAAACCTCTAATTATTTGAGGTTAGTTACAAGTTATTCAATTGACACTTGGAATAGTTTATAACCTTTTATGCCCACCTTGACTTTTGTAATGCTTCTTCACCCATTGAGAGTTACATTTGAGCTTGAAAATAACAACTTCATTTCATGCCTTATATTTACTATCACATATAAATTTTAAATTAAATTATGGTTTTTTGCTTTAGAGACCTCCACCATGGTTTTTTTATTCAAGGAAGGACTATAGTAGTTTATATATTCTTTGTTCAAACATCAGGATCCACTTTCAACTGTAATCTTCACATCTGTGTGACAAGAGAAAGGCAAAGAACCTTCATGACATAAGAAATTCAAATAGTTTTGAATGTGAGGAAGTTATTATCTTTGTTTCATCATCCAGTAATCTTTCATATATACCATTTGAGGCATACCAAGATACTTAAAAAACCCCTTTGATCTTTGAGGTCTTGTAATTGGTCTGCAACCTTACCTTCTTGAGGCCATATTGGTCACCTTTCATCATTTAGGCCTACTTGACCACTTGAAACCTATGTTATCACTACTTAAGATTCTAAAATTACTTTTATAAAATCAAAACACTTCTACCTTAGTTCAAGAAATGCCTAAAAATAGTTAGGAGGACTTGTTGACCTCAAAACCTTGAAAATAAGCTCAAAAAAAGAGATTTTAGGCCATTTTACGTACATCTTTGGATCACACATGCCAAAATTATACTCTATCATATGAAAATGGGAAGATTATAGATCATCCAAGTGGTTTTTAAATCATTTAAATCCATTTTATGTATTTTCTGAGTTTATCTCATCCATCGGGTCTTGTTTTGAGTTTAGTAAGGGTTTTAGAGGCACTTGAGGTCTTAATGATAATTCATAAAGTTATGGGATTTAATGTATAAAATAATACCATTAATATAATGTATAAAAAAATTCAATCCTTCCACAATGTGATCATGATCCCATGTGCCTCCTCGTACAAGTTCACATTACTAAAAGTCACCTTCTTTGGTAATGCAAGCTTGAATGTGTACTTGAGAGAGGCCATTTGGTAATATAGGTTATAAAAAAGTTTTTTTTGAGTTTTAATAACCTCAATGATGTCTGTGAAACTTACCATGACATGAAAAAATGGGTTCTTATAGGAATTAACCCTTTCAACTCATTATAACTTGCATTAGTTCTTTATGAGGGGTTGTGGATAGTCATATGTGATTGATCCTAACCACCTTTGTTTAGCACTTTTCCTCCACCTTAAAATGAGTTAAAATTCATAGGATCTTTAACCAAGGTCTTACTCAACTCATATAATTCTTCATTCTTCAAACTTCTCCAAAATTTTCTCAAATTCTTCATGTTGATTGAACATGCATGTAGATGACTATTAAGGCTTCTTGAGTGCACACCTTGAGAATGGGTCGTCCTCAACTATTTTTTGGAATTTTTGTGGTCTTGGAAAGAATTATAATTCTCATTAATACTATCCTTGACCTTTAACAAAAATTATTCTCCCATAACTTGATACCACATGTGTATTTTCTATAATTATGCCTATGGTAAGCATGTAGATGCACATTTGGGTTTCTTGAGTGTTAGGCTCACTAAATTTAGCTCTTTTAGTTGGTATATTATTATTTATGATGATATTAAGGTCATAAAACTTATTAATCATTTATATAACATTTTAAACTTCTTGGTCCTCCACCCAACACCACATAATTGGTCTTTTCTTCAATTAGGCCTATGACAGGTCTCTAGGTGTTCATTAGGACTAAAGGTCTCTCTTGCTTGTGGTTTTCCATCTTTAAGTCTGCTTCATCAATGGTGAATTGTATATAATTTATCATCCTAATTTATGACTTTATACTTTTTTAATGGTTCAAGCTACCTTGAGTTCTCATTTGAACATAACACAATCATGCTTCTTGAAGTTACATAGTCCATTTGGTAAGGTGTCTATTTCTCACATGATTGATTGCATGTAAATTCATATATCTCCTTAAAAAAAATGAGTGTGTGAGTTAAAATTTATATAAGGTTCATGTTTGAACCATTTTTAGAGATGAGAACCCAATCTTATATGTGTTTCTCTAAGATGAGCCCAAGATCACCTATTGCTCTCCAAGACCTTCAGCAGGCTTAGGACACTTTTCAATTCAATAAAATTGATGTTTTGTAATCGTAAATTAAAAAAATAAAAAATCTCCAAATTATTAATACTTATTCATTATTCCTTTTCACTCAAATAGATCACTCATAACCCATTTTTCATGCAAACATTATCATTATATGTCTACCTTCTTAACATAAGCCTGTGTATGCTTCTTAAGACTGTCTTGGCCATTTTAGTGCTCCAAAAAAACTCTAAATATTTTTAATTAATTATATTATGTCTATCATACCTTGTGAGGATTATTAAAACTCATTTTTTCATCATAAACCTTTCCTAGTTCATCGCACCTGCAGACTTATAGCCTACTGCCATAAATGGCTACATTAACCTTTTGTATCTTAGTTATCTACAAACCTAGAAGAATATTGATATTTTGGTTGATTTTGATCATTTATACTAACATTTTCAAGTATTTTATTCTCAAATTATTACTAAACTCTCTCAATGATGCATTTGAAAACTCATTCTTGAGTCATAGACTTATAGCTCTCCATTTGTATCTAGGACTTTGCTATAAAACACTAAGACCAATGTTTTTCAAGGTTTTACATCTGTAATATCCAATTTAATTTAGATTTTAAGGTTTCATAAGGTTTTATATATATCTTGAGAATCAATTAATGATGAAAACATACAAAATCAACCCAAACTCTACTTGTAGCTTCTCGAAGGGATCTATAACACATGAAAATGAATATTTTTATCTATCCAAACTTGTTTGTGCCAAAAAATACTGGAGAATGGTTTGAGAGTGATATTAGAGTCTTAAATGGTCTCATGCAATCATCCATTTTAACTAATGAGATCAAAAATGCCATGAAACCATTGAAAATTAAGCTTGTTGGGTTTAAAGTCATCTTTCTGCACCTTCTTAATGATTGTTCATAAAGCTAAGAATATTAATTATATAACTAATGCCACTAATTGGAAGGGAACTAGGGTCCCCTTATTTATCTAATATATTTTAATCCAAATCTCTCTTTCCTCTAAGTACTAATGCAAAACTATTGACCATCCTAAGGCTGCCAAGAAGACCTAGGAAACCTAATAGAGAAATGATAAAGGTTTTTATCTTATTTGGCTCTACAACTCCCTCCTTTTCATGTATTTAGGTCTAAAGAAACTAGGAGGAGACTTGGATAGGATTGGATGTTTCCATTCAATGTAAATCCTCTATAAATAGACCTTCATGAGCTATTTTCTTCAAGAATATACCTATTCTACCTTATTAGGTTGTTGTAGGTGATGAAATAGTTGATTATGAAACCTTCCCTGACCTATATAGTGTATATCAACATGATAAAGCATTTTCATATTCCTTTACCTTGAAACTTCCTCATGATTTCCTATTTTAAAATTGGAAAAATATGTTTTAATGGTTATAAAGAGGTTCCAATGTTGAAAAATTAGTATCAATACATTTTTGGGAATATGTATGGTCAAGTACATATATCATGACATTTCACAAATTTTGAATGACTTAAAATACACATATTAAATGATACAAACCTTCACATTTGATCTCTCCTAGTAAGTCTCATATTATATTGGAGTATATAATTATACTAAGACAAATGAAATACCTTAATCTTTCAAAACTACCTTAATTACTCCAAACTTCTTGAATATTCAATGTAATCAACTTAATAGTTCTACTCCTTGGTCTATTTGTTTGGCTTGGAACACATTTTTCCTTGGGGGGGTCACCATTATTATTCTTTGATCATGGCTCAATATTGGCATTAAATTCACACTCAAACCTTAACCTTATAAAACTACCTTAGCATATGATAAACACATAAATAAGACTATATTGAATGACCTTGATGGTAATACTAAGTGACTTGACTTTAATTTCAACTAGACCATCCTAGAAGGATTTGCAAGCTACCAAGAATGACACAATGCTTATCGTCTTGAGACTAGCCATGACCAATACAAGACATTTTTGATGGGTATCAATAAATTTAATATAATTATGGCCAATTTTGGCTAACATCTTTGCTGAACTCCTAGGATTGCATGCTTGTTATGCTAAACATTATCATTGATTATGGGGGAGATTATTAAACATTATCATTTTTTCATTGAGTATTGATCTTTGATATTTAATTTTGTCATTGATGTCAAAGGTGATTATGAATATGCATGGTTATTTTAATGATGTCAATATAATGTAATTTGATTTCAACATTTATTGTGAAAATGTTGAGCCTTGAGGTATGTATATGATTAGTTCTAATTGCCAGCACAATAAGTGTTGTTGTGATGAAAGAATATTGTTTAAATAAAGATCTAATATCAAATTGAGTGAAATATTTGAGAAGAAACATGAATGAGTATAGTTTAGTGTGTAAAATGTAAATCATCTTGTAACGCTTTGTCTATACCTTGTAATAAGGTATTTGTAAGTGGCATGATGAAATGAGCAAGCTTCATAGAAGAAGCAGTGTGTTCCCAAGACCTATAAGCAGTTCCAAATGAGCTAAAAAGATGAGAATGCTCAAAATATAATGCTCCAAAGAATACCTGATAGTATTTGAGAATGAGAGATTATTTTATATTGTATCTAATGTGTTGATGACCCTCTAATTGATTAAAAGACTAGCTCTAAAGATCTATATATACAACACTGAAGATGCTACAATCAAGCTCCAAAGATCTATAAGTAGATCTGAAGAAGTTATATTGAATTTTTTAAGAAGAGACAGTTTATGAAGTTTCTTGATCATACACAAGAGACATTGAAACTTAGAAGAGTTTCAAGGTGGAGTCCACAATATGGCTAGAAGGTCAGATTCAAGGCATAATAAGACTTGCATGTCAAGGCTTAGAAAGTAAGAAGAGAAATGTGGATAGATGAGGTAAATTGATAATTTTCCATGACATGAGTGAGTATGTGAATATTTATATATGTAAGTCAAGTTGTTTTAATTATGTTCATGAAGTTTTAGATCAAGGTTTACAAATAAAGTCTTGAAAAAATGTTTCAAGGTTTCTTGAGTACACATAATGAAGACTTATCTACCTAAGAAGGTTATCTCAATGATATTTGGCATGTGAAAAATCTGAATGAGAACCTAAGTTTTTCATGGTATATGAAGACAAATTCTATATCAAAGCTATAAGCATTAGTTTCTGAAAAGAAGAGCTAAGTTTTGTGAATGATCATTAAGATTGGAAGATAGTCTAAACCCTCATAAAACCATAATTGAAGCTTGATGTTGAATATATTATTCTAAAGAGATTAGAACAATTCTATATGGTTATAAAAGTTACTTTAGTTTGAATACAACTCTCTCAGGCATCTCAAGGTGTGATTGGTTTCTTAGGTGAGTAAGCAGACCCAATAAAAAAGTGCTGGTCTTTTGGAAATTTACTATAGAAGATAGAGTTGATAGAGTCAAAGTTGCTAAGTGGATGAAGATAAAAGTATGAAATTTTTATTTTTTATTAATGAATATTTATGTATGGATTATATATATTAGGTGTGAAAAGTTAGTGATCGAAGTTGGCCAGTTGTTGAACAGACCTAGTGGTGTGGATAGTAAGGAAATCAGATAGATGTGAGAACATGATTCTTGATGTATTTTCATGTGAGAGTGATGCATTGAATTTCATAATAATTTTTTTATAGTTATTTAATAATATATTAATTATTTTCATAATATTTTAAGTAAGTATAATAAATTAGAACATCAAATACATATTGGCTTATCTGACCGAGTAGAGTCTATGAGAGAGAAGGTCAGAAGATAGGTTTGTTAGACCAATAGTTTTTATTAGATATAATGATATAATTGATTGAGGTTCCTTTGAGGATCTCATAATATACTTTTAAGGAATTTAAATATTTTCAAGATATTAAATCGTGTGTCAGATGTTCATGTTTCCTTGACTATGTTTTGAAGTCAATTGGCAATTTTGAGTGAACATCTTGTAGAGAAGTGTTTGAGCTTGTTTACCCTGAGTTGAAGCATCAGGGGAAGTTTTTAAAGACCCTAAGGTCATGAGGTTTCTAATTTTTTTATTTTTTACATGGTTATTTGGAAAAATTTATTATATACCCTAGTTGTTAAGGATAGAGTTTCTATATATGCATAGGCCTTTTATAAACAATTATGTGAGTAAGGGTTCAAATGGTAGTTGGATCTAAAAGGTGTTGTGGACATAAATTAAATTTGGATAATGGATATTAGAGTGGTGTATGACTTTTCCCTACCATGTTAGGTGTTTTTATATGAGTCAATAAATATTAAAGGGTAATGTGTTGTTAAGAAGACCTATTAGGTCTCCATAAGCCTAAAAGAGGAGTAAGGGCTAAATGATGTACGGAAAATATATTGTAGTGATTGATTCATGATTAAGGATTGTGATTTTAATATTAAAATACATATTAATGTTTGACCTAAGTGATTTGAATGTGGAGATGACTAAAAAAGATATGATCAAGTGACTTGTATAAAGGTAAGGCATTTTAGAACTATTTTGAGTGTGCTTAGAGAAAGAGAGTATAAGAAGATAAGAAAATAATATAGATCATTTGAGAGTAGAAAGAGGTCATACATACCATTAGAAAAGTGTTATGAATATCTAACAGAGGTTATGTATAAGAAGATAAAGGTCAAAAGACCTAATCAATCCATGAAGAGGGTTAGTTGAGAGAAGAATGATGAAGATCATTTTGAGAGGGATAGAATTGAGTGAAAAGCTAAAAGATAAGATCATCATATATTGTAGAATAAATAAGGGTTTCTAAAGGTGATCAAAAAATTAGGTGACTGATTTGATGTTGAGTCGTATAGGGGGTTGGTACCTCCTTGTAATTTGGTGCTTGTTAAAACTAAGTGGACACTTGGTAAATTAGAGGTTGGTGCTCCATGTTGTGTTGGTGCTCAACTAAAGACTCTGTCAAGTTCGTGCTTGACAAATTGGGGTTAGTGATCCAAGTTGACTGGGTACTCAACTGAAGATTGATGTTTATCTTATAGGGATTGTAGTCCATTTACTTCACTAGTGGGTTTTATGCCCCTAGAGGGTTTCCCACATATATGTTATGTTCATATGTTTCATGCTCTTATGATTTGATGCTTATGCTTGCTTCAATGTAAATGGTTTTTATAATGGTTAATTAATGGTTAAGTAGAATTGAATGAAATTTTTTGAATACTGATTCACCCCCTCTCTCAGTCATCTTGTTTCCAACATGTTATGCATCTAGACTAGTGACCTTGATAATCCATTTGGTTATGGGTTCATGAAGGAAAACTAAAATTTGAACTTTATATATTTCTTGAAACAAACTAAAAAACTAACTCAAGACACACACTAGACACACACATGTATCATAAGACATTTGGAAGAAGGACAATAATAGAAATCAAACAAACAATTTGTGCTCTAAGCACTTACTAAAAATAAAGACTTATTCTACTATGTAAAAATATTTAAAAAATTAACCTCAGAAGCATGGTTTCAAATGTATCCCATTGATTGGGATACTCAACTCTTATCCATCAAGATTTTCAAGTTAAAAGGCATAATTTTATTTGTAACCAATGACACCATAGGGTCCATTCCACAATGTATCAAACATGGTATGCTTAGCATGTTTGGACCTATCCTCATCCCACTTCAATATAATATATCCTTCTTGATATGCTCTTTAAATAACCCTCCTATCTAAGGTCTTATTCACTTGGGCTTGATGGCATTCCATGTTATGCATAGCATGATTTTTTGTCTCCCCTAAAGGAATCAATTCTATCAAACTTATTGTCATGGGATCACTCTCTATCATCTAAAGTTGATGAGCTAACTCTAGGACTGGTCATTTAATATAAATAGGTAGCTTGGCCTCTATATCATAAATTCAAATGTAGGGTGAGTTATCTTAGGAATGATTTTATCATCCCATAGGTTTGTCCTCAACCTAGTGTGTAAAGATCTTTGATTGTCTTCCACTATCCTCTTAATGATTATAATCAAAAACTTTGGTGGACTCAGTTAGCTCATTTCCTTAAGGATAGTGTATACACATAATATTTTCACACTTTTATTGATTATTTATGCTTTAGATCTTGGAAGAACCCATCAAGACTCAATCTCTCTGAGTGTATGCCCTAAGGGTGCACTAGGAAAGGGATGGGTAGACCTTTGGTGCTTCACAGGATTGTTGTCCCTTTTTTACATATTATTACCAATCCAACTAGTTCCTAAAACCTTTATATAAGTTATTTCTCCTCCTTTGCATAGTATTATAGTATTTTTCCTCTTTCTATCCTTCATTTCCTTACTTGGAACCCTTTTTACTTATTCAACATACTAGGCTAACCTAGCCAAGCTAGTACAATTTATGGATATTTTAGCTCCTTTGGTTTGTTAGCCTCCTGATCGACCTAGCACAAACCTAGTGAGTTAGATCAAAAGTATGTTAGGTTAGCCAGGTTGACCTAACACAACTAATGTTTTTGAATTATTTTAGGGTAAGACACTCCTATATATATATATAAGGTCATTTTGGTCATTATTAAGATATGCAATCAAGAGTTATTATTCACTCATGCTTCTTCACAATCTGCTCTTCCACCATTCTACTTAAGGAGACTTAGTCTAGGTTTATTATTTTGGAGAATCTAGTCTTGTGGATAGGTCTTGCATGATTTTGCCTAACAAATTATTCCTTATGAACCACAACAACCTCTTTCAATATTCTTTGGCCAAGGGAGAGATTGAGTCTCAATGGGTTCACATTTAGGTAAGTATATTCTAGATTTGTTCTCCTCTCTTTTAGTAGATAGAATTAGCATAAGTGTTGGCTCAAATAATATTGCTCTTCATATTCCATGTATTAGGGTGTTACTCATACTTTATTTGAAATTCCCTATACATGTTTTGATTGATTTGCTTTACTAACCCTCACTTTTTGCCACAAGATTTGATGCACACTAGACTAGATTTACTTTTCTTGTTATTAGATCAGTGAAATATTAAACCATATGACTCTTTTAGGATTTTTATATGATTGTGTTATACTATAGGCTTTGTAACCCTATCTCACATAGTGTGTTATGATAAGTTATCCCCTAATTGAGTCTAGCAGATCTTGACATTGGTCATGCTCTTGCTTAATAATTATATGCTCCCTAATTGGAAGTGTAGGTGTGATCTATCCCATCTAATCTAGGATTGATTTATGGACATAATGTATTTTTGATTGCATACATTATGGTGAACCCAATGTGAATGAAAACCTTGCAGAGTTTATTTCACTTATTTCATTTCTATTCATCATTATTTTTATCATATCTTTACTATGTTAGATCGACCCTATCAACCCAGTTATTTATCTCTATGCGTAGGTTTGTAAGAATAGGTAACTGGCTTAACTAGCTCAATCTAGTATAGGATTTAGAACTTATAGAATTATATTTAGTCAACTAGATCGACCAATGTGACCTATATAATTTTTTTCTAATTTATAGACTTTTAGTCTAGCTAACTAGGTTGACCTAATGCATTTTCAACACTTTTTTAGCAAGTTCATGTATTGCTTGATTGACTAGCTAGACCCAATTTACAAGTTTTTGATAGTTTTCTCTAAGGTTCTTGATCAATAATCTTCTCTTTTTCATATCTAAACCATTTAGGTAAGTTTCTATTCTTTTTATCTTTATGTTTCAATACTTTCATTTCACATTTTGTAGTCTTTAAAATTATCCTTGCACAGTCAACTAGGTCGACCCTATAGACCTAGTTCTATTTTCTATGTTTCTTAAAATAATTAGGTTGACCTAACTGACCTAGTTCATTTTCATACTTTTATTCCATAGTACAAGTTCAACCCTATCGACCTTATTTTATATGATTATCCATATATTTTTTCAACTATAACTTGTTTCAAATTTGTAATAAACCATATATGTTAATTGCATCTTTCTTTTTTAGTTATTTTCATGCTTAGAATAGCTCACATAGTCTTATTAATGGATTTTCAATTAATCATTTAGTTACACTATTTCTATTATTTTTCACTCATGATAAAACCACATAAACATCAATAAGCATTTAAACATTTGACTACCTAGGCCAACCTACTTGGATTTGATCACCAAGGGGGAAGCTGAGTTGATGATCTAGTTAAGTATAAAGCATGGTTAATGGTATATTTTAGCTAATCACCCATTACCATTATTGTTGTGATGTGTGGCGTGAGGGGGTAGGCCCCAATACCAAGCCTATATCATTGCCACTTCAGTCCCTTTCATCCTAAACTTACCTAAAACTATTCATAGATTACTATCTAGTACCTTGCTTATAACCAATCTCCCTTTACACTTAAAATCATTCTTAATAATCTAATCAACATTCTAGGTTGACCAAGTAGCTAGCTTTACTTTTCAAGTTATTTTATTTCTCTTTGATAAATTGTGTGTATAAAATATTGCATTAGCCAACATTAATCCAATATTTTGCTTTGTGTACATCAATTGGATTAGCTAACATCAATTCAATTAATTTTGTGTTTCCTTTCTTCACTTACTTTCTTAGATTAGCTACAAATTTTCTTGTTTCATTTCCAAAGTTGTTATCAATCTTTTTGTCTTCCCTGTTCATTATACTAGGTTGACCTGGTTGACCCTATACTTTTTATGGCTTTTGTGCACTACACTAGGTTGACCTGGTCAACCTAGTATAGTTTGCAAGCCCTATTTATTGCACTAGGTTAAACTAGTCAACCTAGTTATATTTCTTGCTTTTCTTATTTTTCAATCTAATTTCCCATTTCTCTAGTTTTGCATCTTGTTCATCTCTTTTTAGTCAGAATGAGGTATCCTATCAAAATATTTTTAGACAACCTAAATCCATTTAGATACTATATGATATGTTCTTTCCTTCCTCTCTATTCTTCCCAAGAGAACCATAACTCTTTGGGCACCTCGTCTCCTTCTTCATCTATGAACTATAACATGGTGAAAATAACACCTCAAGATGAAGTTGATGGATCCAATCCTTTTCATACTTATTAAGACACTTCTTAAAATCTCCAAACCAATGTGGGAGTGATTGATACAAATCTCTTTAACAATCCCACTAATAACCCTTATACTAATAATCCTCCCCCTAACAACACTAACTCACCTCCCAATACAATCCAACTCTTAGCTCAAGTCATTCAACAAATGAACATCGTGCAAAACTCTAATACCAACCAAATGATGCAACTTCAACAATACTTAATCAATGTGGCTAATCAACCTCTAACTATTCATCCTCAAACTAATCCTAATAATATTCTTCCACCTCTTAGGGATGCCTTAGGTAATGTTATTCCTCAACCCATAATGAATAACAGGATGCTTCAAACCATTTAGTATCCATTGATATTGGTAACATAACTCCAACTATCAATATGATGGGACTAAAGACCCTGCTTCATTCCTCAAAGAATTTGGTAACCTTTACAAAGAGTTGATCCAAACTACTACATTTACCACAACTAATCTATTAGTCAAAACTTTCACTGGTGATGTATTAAAATGGTATAATCAACTTCCTCAACATTCTATTTGGCAACTTGAATATTTGGTTAATCCTTTGTTTAAAGAGTTTCAACATAATGCTCCCTAAAAAAATTCTTAGTCACTTCATAAATTCTATAAAAAATTCTAATGAATTAGCTCATGACTTTAATAAAACATGGAAATCATTAGCTATTAAATCTGATCATAATATGACTAACAATCATTTATTCAAACTCTTTATTACTGCTTTGACCCCCACTCTTCAATACAAGGTTCAAACCTTTGTTCCTAAAACTCTTAATGAAGCTCTTGACTAAGCTAATCATCAAGACTTTATTATGAAGTAATTCAAACCCAATAATAAACTTCTTAAAGGATATTTTGAAGCATCTAATGCTATCACTTGTAATACTTCCCAAACCAAACTCAGAGTTTCCAAATATGATGTTCCTTTACCATCTCATACACCTCTCTTAGTTGAACAAATGCAACAATTTTTACAATCCTCAAATTCTTTCATTTATCCTAATGCTCCTCCTAAATGGTATGATCCCAATCTATTCTATTGGTTCCATGCCAACATTGGGATTTCTCATGAATCTTGTAGGGGGCTCACTAAGTGTTTCATTTCTTATATGCTTTGTGACTCATTAAAACATGAGGCTATGATAAAACTTCATCATCAAGAGTATGATGCCACATCTCAAAAATGATAAAAATTTAAAGCCTCTACTTCTAATAATCCAAAGTCTTCTTCAAACAATAATCAATCAAATGTCAAGGATGTTTGTGCTATCGATGTTGATTATGACCTATATTATAACAACTCTCAATATGTCAACACTTCTAAATTTAATTATCATCAAAAACTAGCCTACAAAGATCCTATTGCCAATCCTAAAAAACCATCTTTAGAAGAACAATTGCTTAAATATACCACTACCACTCATGATAATTCAGAAGCACCTAAGGAACAACTTCCTCCTTCCAATCCTCCCACCACATATATACCTCCTAATTCTGATTTTCCTTCTAAACCTCATGTTGGTTATTCTAAATCACATTGGAATTTTTTTGAAGAAATCAACTCTATGCCTTGTAATATTCCTCTTGTGTAGTTATTTTTCACATCACCTTATCATCCTAAATTTCTTATGCAAAAACTTCAAGAAATTAAAGATCCATATTCAATAGATGAAGAACCACCTTTTATTGATTCTCAACCAACAAATATCAATACCATTGAGACTATGTGTTCTTCTACCAATCCTTCCATTGAATTTCTTAAAGAGGACTTGATCAATGACAAAATTCTTTTTTGTGTTGATGATCTACCTCTCTTTGTCAAAATAGCCATTATTACCACCCTTATCTAAAATTTTCTAGTTGACAAAAGTTTTGGTATTAATGTCATCCTTATGGCTCATTAGCCATTCTTTTTGGCCATCCATGGACTCATCATATGAGGCCCATCACCTCTTTTAGTAGTTAGTCTATTAAATTATTACATAATGGAAAACATTACAAACATGAAGCTGATCCCAACCCATGGAGCATCCATATTCCTAATCCTAAGCCTCAATATCAAATTCCTACAATTTTTAAAATAAATAGTGCTCCTCTACCTGAGTTCAACAACATGAATCCTGATATTGAAGTTACTCTTGCATATTTAGATGATGATGAGCCTAATGAGTTGTAACACACTTGAATACTAAGAAGATATCCCCATATATTATGTATTGACTTCCTCCTTCTCTCTTACCTCGAGATCATACTATTCCTATCATGTATGAGATTACCAATTTTCCCCCTCCATGTAATGCTCAAGAGCCATCTTTACCTAAAGATTCCTTCACTTTTAATGACTTTGGAGTGGCTAATAATTATAATATCCTCTCACCATGTCCCCTCTTACATTTAGCAACATAGGGATTTTACCTTCTGAAACTCCCCTTGATTCTCAAGCATGTATGATTTCTCTAATATATGATGACAACTATATCATGGCCTAATCTCACTCTAGAGACTTGGATGTACAACACTATCAAAAGATTTGGCCTAAATTTATGCCTTCAATTGAGATGTACATATCATATCTACATATCATGACTTAGATCTTGAAGGTCATGTACCTCCCACCAATTCTCCACTTATCGATGCTCCTTAGATGGTAGAACAACTTACATCTTTCAAACCTATAGATAATCCTACATCTTCTCTACCTCCTATGGATACTATCATTTCTTCAGATTCTTCTCCCATAATTGAATCCATCCACACTCTTATCTCTTCAAAGTAATCCTCTTCATCTACTTTCATAATTATACTAGATGCTAAGGCAACCGATGTCCATCATATTCATTTTGAATATAATTACCATAGAAATAAAATTCTAGACCTTGAAGTAGATGTTGAATATTATGGTCCTCTTCCTACCTTTCCTAGTGATGAGTCTATTCTTGAGTTATTTCATGCCTAGGAACCTCAACTTCCTTGGCAACATCATAAACTTGGAAATTTCAAGAATAAAACTCCTTGTTTCGACAACTTTGCCACTATCATTGATCTAAAAACAAATCCAATTTCATCATTTCCTAATGAACCTTACCATTTTTAAGATGAAAATGTCATTCTTATCAAAGAAACAACTCATATTGAATATGGTACCCCATATTCTCCTCGACCAATCACAATTTCTCAAGAACTCTCACCATCTGAACATGATGACTTTATCTTATTCTTTGATAAATATCAAGAGGCATTCACTTGGTCATACAAATACATGCCTAGCATTGAACCTCATATTGTGGTTCATAACATCATCACGTATCTTGACGTTAAGCTAGTGCATAAAAATTAACACAAATTCTTGCCTAAAGTTACTAATCTATGTCATAAGGAAATCATCAAACCACTAGATGTTACATTCAATAAACCAATGGATTATTCCGAATGGGTTTCTAACATTATTCCCATTTGAAAGGTCACTATGGTCATCTACATTTGCATTGATTTCTATAACATTAGTCTTATTTGTCCTAAGGATAACTTCCCCTTACCTTCAATAGATGCCATCATCAATTCCATGGCAAGTTACAAAATGTTATCTCTTATGGATGGTTTTTTGAGATACAATCAGATTCATATCACTCCCAAGGACCAACATAAGACTACTTTCACCATGGAATGGGTCACCTATTATTACATCAAAATGCCCTTCTGACTTAAAAATGTTGTAGCTACATACCAACATGCTATGACTCACATCTTTCATGATCTCATCCATAAAATTCTTGAAACTTACATGGATGATCTTATTTCTAAATCTAAATATTATAAGAACCATCTTTCTAATCTTGTTATCATCTTTGACCATCTCCTTAAATACAAATTTAGACTTAATCCTTTAAAATGTGTTTTTGGAGTCACATCTGGCAAATTATTAGGATTCTTAGTCTCACTCCATGGCATAGATGTTGACCTAGCCAATTAGTGCTATTGTTAACATGCCCATTCCTCAATCTATTCTTGATATTTGTACTTATTTAGGCAAAATTGGGGAAATTAAATGATTTGTCCCTAAAATGGTTTATCACATTTACTCTGTCAATTCCCTTCTCAAAAAAGGTACAACTTTATAATGGACAAATCCATGTCAAAAATCCTTTGATAATATGAAAGAGTCATTACTTCATCCACCTACACTTCATCAACCTTCCAATAATAAACCATTAATTCTCTATACTTATTCCACACCTAATTTAGTTAGGGCAATGCTTACCCAACAAGATGATATAGGAAGAGAATATGTTATTTACTACATTAGTCAAGGATCCTTTATTATGATACAACTTATACCAAAGTTGAGTATGATTGCCTCGCTATCTATTTTATGACTGAAAATATTTGTCATTATATATTATATCAAAATACTTATGTCATCATTCATTATGACCCCCTTCATTATTTCTTCTCCAAATCCTTTCTTCTTTGAGATCAAATTAGCAAATGGATGATCTTACTTATGGAATTTTATCTATGTATCATCACACAAAAAGTTTTGAAGGGCAAGTCATAGGTGACCAACTTATTTTAGCTCCCATTCCAGCCACTTATCTTCAATATGACATTCTAGATGAAAATATCCTTTACATTGAAGGTCTCAATAAAGATATCTCTCCTAAATATTATTTTCATAACTTTATCATTGATCTTGAAGCCAATAATCTTGAAGAATCATCCACTCCATCTGGTAATACTAAACCAAAGGTAGTTATTGAGGAGCTCCCTAAAATTAATCTTGACTTGCATGAGGATAATTTGACCCTCCACTTTGATGGTGTTAAATGCATTCAAGGACCTGGGGCAAGTTGCATTCTCACTAGTCCTCTTGGTAAGATCATTCTTTTATCTTTTCTCTTCACCTTTGATATCACCAACAATATGGTTGAATATGAAGCTCTTATCTTAGGCATGAGAGTTGCTCTTGATCTAGACATCTAATATCTCCATGCTTTAAGATATTATTAGCTCATTTATCAACAAGTTAATGTTGATTATCAATATAAAATTGATAACCTCATTACCTATCATCAAATTTAAACACTCTTGTTAAGGAATTTATCTCTTTCACTGTCAAGCCTATTCCTCATGACATAAATTCCATTGTTGATTCTCTTACCTCTTCAGCTTCTTTCTTTCATGCTCATCAAGTTCTTTATGATCCTTCCTTTATTATTCAAATCAAAAAATATCCATCATCTATCCAACCACCTCTCTTTATGTTATTTCTCGAATAACCATCACATGTTACACCTTAATGATACGTGATGATTTTTGAGTGGGGCATATGTATACACATAATATTTTCACACTTCTATTGATTATTAATGATTTACATCTTTTAATAACCTATCAAGACTTAATCTCTCTGTGTTCATACCCTAAAGGGTGTGTTGAGAAAGGGTGGGTAGACCTTTGGTGATTTTTAGGAATATTGTCCCTTTTTCCATATTATTACCAATCTAACTAGTTCTTAAAACCTTTTCCTAAGTTATTTCTCCTCCCTTGTATAGTCTTCTAGTATTTTTACTCTTTATATCCTTATTTTCCTTGCTTGGAACCCTTTTTACCTATTCAACATACTAGTTCGACCTAGTATAGTTTACATATATTTTGGATCCTTTGGTTTGTTAGCCTCCTAGCTGACCTAGCACAGACCTAGTGAATTAGCCCAAAAACATGCTAGGTCAATTGGGTCAACCTAGAAAAACTAACATTCTTGAATGATTTTTAGGGTAAGATACTCCTATATATATAAGGTCATTTTTATCATTATTAATATATTCAATAAAGAGTTATTATTCACTCGTGCTTCTTCACAATCTACTCTTCCACCATTCTACTTGAGGAGACTTAGTTTAGGTTTCTTAATTTGGAAAATATAGTCTTGTGGATAGGTATTGCATGATTTGGACTAACAAAGTGTTCCTTATGAACCATAATAACCTCTTACAAATCCCCTTTGGCCAAGGAAGAGATTGAGTCTCGATGAGTTCATATTTAGGTAAGTATATTCTAACTTTGTTCTCCTCTCTTTTAGTTGATATAAGTAGCATAAGTGTTGGATAGAATAATATTACTATTCATATTCTATGTATTAGGGTGTTATTCATACTTACTTTATTTAAATTTCCCTATACAGTTTTTTATTGCTTTGCTTTACTAACCCTCACTTTATGCCACAAGCTTTGGTGTGCACTAGGTTAGATTTAATTTTTTTGTTATTATATTAGTGAAATATTAAATCATAGGACTCTTTTAGGATTGTTATGTGATTGTGTTAGACTATAGGCTTTGGAACCCTATCTCATATGGTGTGTTGTGAAAAGTGATCCCCTAATCAGGTCTAGTAGATCCTCACATTGGCCATGCTCCTATTTAACAATTATATTATTCCCAATTGAATGTGTAGGTGTGCTATATCCCATCCAATCCATGATTGGTTTATGAACATGATGCATTTTTGATTTCATACAAATAGTAGTTATAACAATAACTCAGATAGATTTCATTCTTGAAATCCCACTTAATTATTCTTGCACCACTAAATGTCATTACATTATCATAAATTATTGTTAAAGAAACTCCAAATCTAGTCACCAGGCCTTTATAGAAGTCAAGAACTAAATTTTAATTATCCTCTTTGAGAACTAATACTTCCACCCACCTTGTGAAATAGTCAATGGTGATAATCACCCATTTATGTCTAGCACTTGAAGGGGGTTTATCATGCCAATGAAATCAAGACGCCATTACATGAATGGCTACTCCAATTGAATAAGATTAAAGGAAAGTACTACAAATATTTGTTTACTTATGAAAAATACACAATTTTGACACCTCCTTACCCATATATAAGATTCCTTAAGCAATCTAGGACAATAGTACCTAACTTTAATTACTTTTGCTATTGTGTTCTTAGGTGCAAAGTGAGCTCTTGTTTATCCATCATGGAATTATTCCAAGAGCTTATCAATCTAATTAGTTTCAATGCATCTCAATAGAATCATGTTAAGATATTTTATAAAGATAACTCCATCTAAAATAACATAAGGGATGGACTATAATCTTAATCACCTTCTTTTTCTTGACTAATGAATAAATAAATAGGTGAGTATAAGATTTATTCATTGATCAAACCTTAAAAATCCATATCTATGTCTCTTTGAAATGTATCCCTTACATTATATAACCCAAATGGAATTATTTTATAAGCATATGTGCCCCATTTAATAGTAAAAATTGTCTTATATTTATCTTCTTCTTTCACCAAGACTTGATTGTAACCTAAGTAGCCATACAAAAGAGAGAAGCGTTGAGAACCTAAAACCACTTAAAGGTTTTTCTACATAGATTTTAAGGGATAATTATATTTCAATGACACCTTATTCAAATCTCTTAAATCTACACATAATTTTATCTCTCCACTCTTATTTCTCACAACAACTAGATTATCAACCCATGAAGAGTGCTTAATAGGGAATATGATACTTGACTCTATCAACTTAATTATCTCTTTCCATATTATAAGCTAAACTTTAGGATTAGTAAGAATTTATATATTTATTATAGGCTTGTAATTTTCATCAATCTCTATGATATGTTGGGATAATCTAGGATCAAACCCCTTAAGATCACTATATTCCCAAGTAAAGATATTATAAAATTATCTACACAACTCAACAAATGCATCTCTCTCAGCTGAAGTAAATACCTTTCCAAGATTAATAATCTTATATTTGAATATGGACACCCTTTCATGATGTTATTATTTGGTATACATGCTCACATTTTATTTCTCATTTGACCACTCTCATTGAATATGTTCTCAAGAGTTATCAAACCTTTAGGAAGTTTATTGGATCTCAATTGCACAATATGATATCCATATTAATGTTGTAATTTAGCATTTTTTTTTACAATAAAACTTATCTTCTTATTTAAATAAACATGTTATTTATTTTTTACACTCAAAAAATTTCCAATTGGCATCATTATCCAGTATTGATGGTATTACTACCACCTTGATATGTGGCTATGTTTTTGAGTTCTTGACATCATTAGGAATGTCAAATTGAGATCCCACTAAAGCTGACATATTAGCATGTTGATTATCTTCTCTTAGAACTAATTGGATGTTTAAGGCCTAAAAAAATTCAATAAGGTCCCATACTCTATGCTTGTAGGACTTCAACAATGGATTCTTGGCAACACTTTTACTTTTTACTTGGTGGATTACTAGTTCACTATATCCAAAAAAAATTAATTGCTTCACTCTATTTCTTTCCCATTGAAGCTCATATATAATATCATCATACTCAAATTCATTACAAGTGAAACTAAAATAAAATCTGATTGTATAATAGTACTTTTCATTTGAAGGAGAAACTATCATTACACTTGCACCTGCTCTATTCTTACTTCTTGAACCATCAAAGAACAACTTCTATAGATCATCACTAGATTCACTTGACTTAACAGAGTTGGTATGGTTTTTCCTTCTTTATGAAAACAATAGACACCTAGAACAACTTCTTCAACACCTCTATATGGATCATACCCATGGTTTTCTACTCCCCGCTCATTAAAGAAATGATATGATATGTCTTTTAGAGGTACAACTGGTTCTTGATCATTAGGATGTTCCTCTTCATCAGTGATGGTGAAATTCACATTTGAGATGTTTTTCTTATATGGATCAAGGTGAAATTTAGATATAGGTTTAGATCTGATTATAAATTTAGTACCACGTCTAGTTCTAAAAGCCATATATGACCAATTAGATGAAAAATATCCACCAAACTTGGTGGTGAAGTCTCTTGACAAACATAAAGAAAATTAGGGTGGAAAATATACTACAATAACATCTTGATCAATATAAAATTTGGTACAAGTATGAAGATTAAGACTCAAATATTTTATCAACCCATGATCTTAGTAGTTGATCCATCTAATTGAAAGACACCTTTGGTATTAGGTTCATACTTTAGGCCTAATTTATTATCTATTTATGTAGACATCATCAAGATAATTTCCCCACTATCTATCCTAAAATTGTGTACTAGGCAATCTCCAATGATCATAGAAACATGAAAGGGAGGTGGTTTACTATCCTTGATTATTGCCCATTAATAGATGTGTTTTTGAAACCTAAACTCCCTCTTCTTGTTGATTTTTTTCAAAGGCTAAGTTTTGACAACTCCTCTTGAAGTATCTCCCTTTGGCCAAGGAGAGCCAATGTATCCCACATAGGAATACTCACATTCAACCTCTTCATTTGGTCCACAATGTTGATGCAAGAGCTCCTAACCTTTGGTTATCATTTAATATTTTCCATACTATTTTGAGCTTGTATATCTTGAGATAAAGAAACATCCTTTAAATTATTATTTTTTAAAGTTTCTTGGGCCTTAGAATCTATTTTAACCTCTTTTGTTCCTTGAGACATAGAAGGCATAGTAACTGCACCCTTACCTATCTCTTGATCATCATCAATATTTTCCTTTTTAACCTTATATTGGATACTATAGAAGTATCACCAACCTTACTTGTTATTCCCAATTAATTGAATACACACCAATCTTCCTCTTACCAATTTACCAATGTAGCATTAGATTGAACTCTCTCTCTATTAGTCCTTTCAAGATGAAAAACTTTAGCTTATGTCATAGAAGGAATTATTCCATTTTGCGCCATTAAAATTTGATTAAACACTTCATTTTGATTGGAAGACTAATTATAAATCTGATCCGATTGAGAAGACCAATCATGCTCTTGTAAAAATTTGTTTTTGAGTAGATACTAGAGCTCTATAAGTGGAGGAAGTAGTTGGATTGTAGCTATTAAATGGTTTAATGTTGGTAATTTCCCTTTGACATTTGAAAGTAGATTGAAAAGGTGGCCTATTTGGTTGATTAGAATGAAAGGACTGATATAGATCTTGATAAGGTATGTGGTAGCTACCTCTCAAGGGCCACTAACTTATTACTTTGGGACTGACAAAGTTTCTCAATTTTGTTTAATCTATAAAATTCATTAGGACCAACCTATTCATGATCAATAAGTATGAGAATGAGAATAAGAGTTGGAGTAGGGGGATATATATAAGGAAATAATGGCATGGTAATTCTTGTGGATATCTTTCCATCTTATATGAGGTTATTTTTAGCTTTGATGTCAAGATCATAGGCCTCCAATAAAGTCTTTCCTCCCATGGGTTGTATCATAACAACTATGTCACCATTCAATTTCTTGAGATAGTAGAGGAAAGAATAATTTAGAGTAGGTATCACAAGAATTGGGAACCTATCCCATTTTTTTAAAACCTATAATTGAATTCTTGTGGATTTCTCTTGATGGTAGTTAATTATTTAGCTAGAGATAAATAAACACTCTTGTCTTCAACCCTCTTACTCCACTTCTCTCCTAATAGGTCCCATGAATAAATGGAATTAGGAACCAAGGTTTTATACCAATCCAAATCTTTACCCTTGAATAAGATTTATAAAAATCTAATTGCCATTTTTTCTTGAGTGATATTGTTAATACTACATAAATTAGACATTTCTCTAATGTGATCAATGGGAGTAATCATGTTTTCTCCACAAAATTATGGGAAACTTTTGAGAGTTTCCATAGGGATATCATCATATCTTGAAATATTTAGAGTGGATTCACCATTGAAAGCAATAAATTTTAGGTTTATAGCCATCTTTCTAGCTTTAAGAGAGTTTGGAGTGTAATGAAAATGGAGCTTCCTTCTATGAGTCTTGATGTAAGGGAAAAAATAAAGGAATCTATTTATCTTGACTAAAAATGAAGGTAATTCAAATAAAATAAAAATTAATACCTTTGGAACTTGATATTTTAGTCACCTTTGACATGAAAATTGGATTGCTAGTTTACAACCAAGTGCTAAAAACATATTAGATCCGCTAGATGATGCATGAAAGAAGCTATTATAGCTACAACTTTGTTTAGACCAACATCAATATTAAATAACCTTATTGAAATTTTGTCCCACCAGGCATGTTAGAACCATTATCAATGTAATTTACACCCCTAGAAATGTTTTTCACTGATTCTTAAGTAGATGATAGAATGGAATCACTTCTAGGTTATGGGTGGACTAATTAGTGACATTGGAAGTTAAAATTTATTCACTTAACACTTGGCATAGTTGATAACCTTATATGTCCACCTTTCCCTTTGCAATGCTTATTCACCCTTTGAGAGTTACATTTGAGCTTAAACTTAATGACTTCCTTTCATGCCTTACCTTTGCTATCAAGGTCTAAATTTTAAATTTAAGTCTACTTTTTTTACTTTAGAGACGTCCACCATGGTTTTTTAATTCAATAAAGTTATTATAGTAGTTTATATAGCCTTTGTTTAAGTATTAGGATCCACCTTCAGCTGTAGTCTTCACATTTATGTGACAAGAGAAAGGAAAGGAAACTTCATGACATAGGAACTTTAAATAGTTTTGAAGGCTAGGGATTTCTCATCTATGTTTCATGATCCAAAAATATTTCATATATACCATTATAGGATTACCAAAATATTTTGAAAACCCCTTTGATCTCTGAGGTTTTGTAACTAGTCTGCAACCTTACCTTCTTGAGGCCATATTGGTCACCTCTCATCATTTATGCCTACTTGAACACTTGAATCCTATTTTATCATTATGTAATATTTTAAAATTACTTTTATATAATAAAAAAATCTTATACCTTGGTTTAAAAACCCTTACAATTATTTAGGAGGACTTGTTGACCTCAAAACCTTGAAAATAGGCTCAAAAAGGAGCTTCTTAAGCTATTTTTCATACATCCTTGGTTCACAAGTACCAATATTATACTATATTATATGTTTATGGGAGAAATATATATCACAAAATTATTTTTTAAACCATTTTAGGTAATTTTTGAGCTGATCTCCTCCATTGGATCTTGTTCAGGGTTTAACAAGGGTTTTAGAGGCACTTGAGGTCTTAATGATAGTTCATGAAGATGTTGGATTTAATGTATAAAATAGTAATATTAATATAATTTATAAAACCCTACCTTACTTCCATAATATTATCAATATCCCATTCACCTCCTCATATAAGTTCACATGTATTAAAAGTCACCTTTTTTGGCAATGCAACCCTGCATGTGTACTCGAGATAAGTCATTTAGTGAGATAGTTTATGAAAATGATTATTTTTGAGTTTAAATCACATAATTGAGGTATTTTACACTTAAATTTACATGTAAAAATTGTTTATTTAATTAATTAACCCTTTCAATTCATTAGAACTTGCATTAGGCCTTTATGAGGGTTTGTCGATAGTCTTATGTGACTGACCCTAACCACCTATGTTTAGTACTTTTCCTCCATATTAAAATTAGTTAAAATATATAAGATATTTCATAAATTTATTTCTAAACTCCTATAATTATTCATTATTTAAAATTGTATAAAATTTTCTCAAATTCTTCATGGTGATTGAACAGGCTTGTAGATGACTGTTTAGGCTTCTTGATTGCACAGCTTCAGAATGGGTCCTCCTCAACTACGTTATAGAATTTTGGTGGTATTGGAAAGTATTTTAAGGGTAATAAATACTATCAATGACCTTCAAAAAACTTTCCTCTCCCATCACTTAACACCACAAGTGTATTTTCTCAAATCTTGCCTATGACAAGTCTATAGGTGTACATTTGGGTTTCTTAAGTGTTATACTCACTAAATTTAGATAGTTTAGTTGGTATATTATTATTTATGATGATATTAAGTATATAAAACTTAATAATCCTTTATAATACCTTTTAAACCTCTTGGTCCTCCACCCAACACCATAGAATTAGTATTTTCTTCATTTAGTCCTATGATAGGCATGTAGGTGTTCATTAGGACTAAAGCTCTCTCTTACTTATGGTTCGTCATATTTGATTCCACTTGGTCAATGATGAAATTTTGGATAATTTATTATCCTAATTTATGACTTGATACATGTATCTAATGGTTCAATATACCTTAAATTCTCATTTAAACATAACATAGTCATGCTTCTTGAAGTTACATAGTCCATTTGGTAAGGTGTCTATTTCTCACATTAATGATTGCATGTAACTTCATATATATCCTTATTAAACCAAACAAAACAATGATTTTTTAAGTTCAAATTTATCTAAGGTGCATGTTTAAACCATTTTTAGAGATGAGAAACCAATTTCATATTGGTTTTTCCAAGATGATCCCAAGATCACCTATTACTCTCCAAGCCCTTCAACATGCTTAGAATACTTTTCAATTCAATAAAATTGACATTTTGTAATCTTCCATTAAAAAATGGTTCTCCACATTCTTAGTAATCTACACTTGAATTGAGCTCTCACAACCTAAATTTCATACAAACCTTACCATTATTTGTCTACCTTCTTAACATAAGCCTGTGTATGCTTATTGAGACTATCTTATCTATTTTAGTTCTCCACATAGCTTATATAAATTTATAATTGATTAAATTAGGTCTATAATACCTTGTGAGTATTCTCAAAAGTCATTTCTTCATTATAAACCTTTCCTAGTTCATCCAGCTTATAGACTTATAGCCTATTACCATACATGGCTACATTAGCCTTTAGTATCTCAGTTTTGTACAAGCCTATAATAATCTTGATCTTCTAGTTGATTTTTATCATTGATTATAACAATTATAGGTATGTTTTTATACTATTATCACTAATCTCTCTCAATGATGCATTTGAAAACTCATTCTTGAGTCACAAGCTTGTAACTCTCCCTTCACATCTAGGACTTTGCTATAAAATCCTAAGACCAATGGTTTTCAAGGTTTTCCATCTATAATATTTACTATATTTTATATTGGAAGGTTTAAAAATGTTTTATAGATAAATTTACAATCACTAAAGGATTAAAACATACAAAATCAACCCAAATTCTATCTCTAGTTTCTCAAATGGATCTGTAGCTCTTGAAAATGGAGATTTTACCCTATCTAAACTTGTGTATGACAAATAGATAATCAAGAATGGTGTGAGATGGATAGTAGAGTCTTAAATGGTCTCATTAAATCATCCATTTTCACCAAATTTATCAATAATGCCTTAAAATCATTGAAAACTTAGCCTGCTAGGTTTGAAGTCATCTTTATGTACCTTAACTTAACGATTATTCATAAATATAAGGGATTTAATAAAAAAATGCCACAAATTTGGATGGAACTAGTGTACCCTTATTTTTATAAGATAATTTAATAAAAATCTCTCTTCCCTCTAACTATTGATGCAAAACTATTGACCATTTTGAGGCTGTCAAGAAGATCTAGGAAACCTGATGGAGAAATGGAAAAGGTTTTTATCTTATTTGGATCTAAAACTCCATCCTTTTCATGTATTTAGGTATGAATAAACTAGGAAGATCCTTGGAGAGGCTTGAAAATTGTTCTTCAATGTAAAAACTCTATAAAAATACCTCCATGAGCTTGTTTTCATCAAGAATCTACCTATTCTATCTTCTTGGACTGCTAGAGGTGATGAATTGGGTTCTTATGAAGCCTTACCTAACTTGTATGGATGTATATAAATGTGAAAAATCATTTTTATCTTGTTTTACCCTATAATTTCCTCATTATCTCTTATTTTAGCATTACAAAATGATTTTTTAGAGGTTACAAAGATGTTCCAACATTGTAAAAGCAATATCAAGACATTTTAGAGAAGATGTACAGTCAACTACATATATCATGACATTTCACAAATGTTAAATGAATTAAACTACCCATATTCAATGATATAAACCTTCACATTTGATCTCTCCTAGTAAGTCTCATATTATATTAGAGTATATCATAAGAGTAAGATAAATGAAATACCTTAATCTTTTCAAAACTACCTTAATATATCCAAACTACTTGAAAATACAATGTAATAAACTTACTAGTTATGTTCCTTGGTCTATTTTATTGGATTTGAACATAGTTATCCTTGATGGGTCACCATTTTTCTTCTTTGATCATGGCTCAATATTGGCATTGAATTCATACTCAAACCTTAACCATATCAAACTACCTTAATCTATGCTAAACACATGAAGAAGACTATATTGAATGACCTTGATGGCAAGACTAAGGGACTTGACCATGTTTTCAACTATACCATCCTATAATGTTGTGTAAGATACAAAAAATGATATAATGCATATCATATTAAGACTACCCATGACTAATACAAGACCTTTATGATGGCTATCAACAAAGTTCAGATCAAATGACCAAATTTTTAAATGATACTCATCAATGATGGTCAATTTTGGCTAATATGGGCCACATGCATCCCTAAAGTAGTCCCAGACCCTCACTTCAACATCATATCCCCTAGTAGATTTGGTTCTACTACTTGGACACTAGTTCCATGATTCGGATAGTAGTGTTCCATGGTGCTAGTGTCCCATTTTGGGTGTTATTATCCTTTTCTCACCTTTTTTTAGGAATGGATATCTTTTCAAATGAGAAACCACCTAGGATCTCCCTAGACCTATTTTAAGGCCTGCACAAGCACTATAATAGTATATATACATGAGTTTTAGGCCTTTATCCACTAGATGGAAATTATATGCAAATTACATAAACAAACTTAGAACAAGTTTTGCACAATAAAGGTTATCAATCCCTATTCTACCCTACATCCACATAAAACCATCTAAAACATTATTAAGCTTAGAGTACTTAGATTTACAATCTCAATAACATTCAAATTACTCAATCTAACATTCATACTAGCGTCACTTTCACTTTCACCAACAATTAGGTGGGGAAATATACATCGAGCTTGATCCCTCTTTAAATTTTTGGTATATAGGAAACTCTCATCATAGTGGGGTGTTGATGATGTCTAACCTACCTCACTGACATCACACTTGGATAATTATGCCAACTAGATTCCCTTATCAACATGGAAGTTTAAGGTTTGAATACAAAATTAGTCAAAATAGGTCACCTATAGTGAATCAAAACTTGTTTGCATAGGAACAAGCTTGGTAGACTTAGACATAGTTTCACTTAAAAGCTCAAAATAGTTACGCATAGAGGACACTAGCACCAAAATAAGGACATTAATTCGATATAGTGCTACTATCCAATAAGGGTGTTAATGCTCAAGACATATTCTGACACATTGATCCTATATGTGACACTCAGTTCATCCATTTCCTAGTTTGTAACCTCTATATCTCCCACCTCTGTTAATTTCTAGCTAAGTGTTTGCTTACATTATTTATTATTATTTTTAGAAAGTTCAAAATACTTCAAATCTATTACAAATTGGTGGTTGTATTTATTACATATTTCTACCTTGACTTATTATTATTGGACCTTTAACAACCTCGGGCTTAAAATCCATAACCCTAAAAATTTAAATTAGGATTTAAAATTTACCTTCAATTTCTTGGATTCCATTTATGAAATGGTGAGGAACTTAATGAAATCTAATCGATATTCTTCTTCCTTTTGGGAAACTGCATCTTCCAAGGGGAAAAACCCTTGTGTATGATGTAGTTTTATTACATTGAGCTACTTTAATCCATATCTTGACACCATAGCAGCCACACACATGGTCTTAGAACCCATAAAACTAGTAATACCCAAATTTTTAAGAAACATGTCTTAATTTTTAAGCACAATAGTTCCCAAGGGATCCTTAGATGCAAGATGCTCAATGTTATTCTCTTGGGAAGACAAATAGCAAGCTTTCTCCTTATGCATTGAATCTACATGATTTTTTCCTCATTTCAAACTCCATTTATATATCTTGAGAGTTTAATATATATAAATATTTGGTGAGGATATATTTTCAATATTAGGACAAATTTTGATTCATAAAAAATACTTGACAAGAAGACCCTAAAAATACACACACTAAAGCTAAGGACCATACTTAGATAAAAGTTGAACAAAATGAAAAACAAGGTTGGAGATGCCCAAATAAACATAATATCTTTAAAATTTATATTTATACCCATATGTATCAAGATCAATCTTTAAAAACACACTAATATTCTCTACCAATGACTTTATCAAAATTAGATTTTATAGAACTAAAGGAAGGTGATATAAATAGAGTACATAAGGGAAATGAGTAATATATTCAATATTAAGGTTGAATAAGAGTTTATAAGAGCACAATAATAGCCCAAAATTACCATAAAACTAAGAACCTATATTAAAAACAAAATCATCATCCACCACGAAAAGATATTTGATTACATAAGACATTTTGACTTGAGATTCAAAGAGGGCCATAAAATATCCTTTCGATTGGATTCCATATATCATATTATTTGATTTAAATATGAAATATTAGTTATAAATATAAGCATAAGTTAAATATTACCCATCTCCTTTGAAACTTGAGTCACACAATTCTCTAGAAGATGTAGGTCCACTACATCCTCAACCAAGTGAACAAGAATGTCCCCTAGTAATAGGGACATTTAGCTTCGATCATATAACTAAGATTCCATAGGTCTCTCATTTTCTATTGAAAAAAACAATTCAAACCCTATAACAAATACATCCAATCCCTCGCTAACAATTTAAATCACCCTAGAGTATTAATTATGTTTGTCTTGACCAATGGGTGCCTCCACCAAGGCAAGGCATAAAAATGTCTTTCTTTTATGATTTGATACTAGTAAAAATATCCAAAATTTTGGAAATGGTTTGAAAATTATTTACATTCTAAATACACCTTATATTTAGTTATTCCCTCCTCCACCACTTTCACTCTATCTAGCCTTTGTAGATCCTTTAATCCATTTAAATAAATATTTGGGTTATAGTTCTCTAATCCTAGTGTCTAGGCAAGATTTAACCTATCGAGTGGAATAGAATTCAAATAAATTTCCATGAAATAACCTAATTCCTATTTTTTAATCTATTACTCCCACTAAATTCACTATTTCCCTATTATTCCCTCATTTCTCTCCATTCAACACATTTCCTCACTTTTTGTGTTACCACTCCTTCCATCATTGGATGTAAATAATTATTTAGAATAAATTATTTTATGATTTTTTCCTATATGATAGTTTTTTACTTATGTTATAATGTGCAATCCATATATATTAAGTAATATACATTCATACAACAACATATGCACATACACACGCTATTATAATAAGATATATGCACACATATAATAAAATAAATATTTAGATAAAGGAGTCAATAGGTGAAAGGTGTCCAATATTTGATATAATACATGATTATAGAATAACTCATATTTGTATTAATAAATCACTACTATATGCTCACAAAGGACTCAATAGATGTTGAAATTTTACTTAATGATAGTGAAAGTTAACCAATTACATCATGACATATAATATTTATAACTATTTGATCAACGCCTTTTTTAATGAATTTCAAACATTTTATTTTAGATTAGTTCAAACTAAAAATTTAATCTAATAAAAATATCAGTGCCATGTTGATGTAATTTTTATTTGCTATGTAAAATCTATACAGGAGTGTAAACCTTCAAATGTAAGGTTCATTACGGTTTTGTCCTTTCCATTATTTATATTTAATTTTAATTGTACGACCATGACTTGGTTTGACCTATTCTATAAACACAATTTAAAATAGGTTACACCCCCAAAACCATTATACATAAAACTACATTTTTATCCAAAAATCCTTCCTCCTATTAGTGTTAATATTTCTATCCATACGGCCCAACCGAGTGAGTTCCATGACATCCTAGGCACAGTTAGGAACTAACATTCCAACTAGAGGCTATATAGGTCATATATAATTCTGATAGGGATCCACAATATGTAGGAGAATGAATAGTATAGGAGGATAAATAAATAATTAGAGATGAGGAACCTCTTATGGTTTATCCAATTATATATAATGGGACTAGGACTAGCGATATGGGATCTATAAAAATTGTCAAAAAAATCTTATCTTTAGCATTAATTTTTTGGGTAGATTAATTAATACTTTTTTATTTCTTGCATTGAAAATGATGTATTATAACCTTACCATATTAAGTATAGTTGGTGGACTAACCTAAGACATACTAACATATTTTTTAGGTATGATTGAGTGAACACACTTTGAGGTAAGGAGGCATGCCCCTCTATTTGATCTAGTGATAAATGTGAACATATGTACCTATAGGACAATATAAAAATAGATGATTTGAGCATAAGGCTTACATAAGCACAACCATAGATTAATTTGACATAATAGGATACAAATTAGGCTAAGACACATTTTTCTTAGCTTGATGTTACACTGCAATAAAAAAAGAAATAGATATAGAGATACAACAAGGATTCCTCTGCTTGAGACATTCATTTATGAATAATTTTCATGTCACTTATAAGGTGTTTTAGAGGCTCGACATGGATATTTAGGATTTCATATGGATATATCATGGTCTACTTGCCTCGATATGTATGCCTAGTGCCAAGAAACATACAATGTCATAAATTTCATATTTACACCATTAATTTTCCTAAAATCTATGAAAGAGAGGAAAGGGTATAATCCCATGTACCTAAGACATGATTTTTATGGGTAAGTGCCCCTGTTTCATTTATACCTATGGATTTATTAAATATTTTATATTTTTATTATATACTTATCTATGATTATGTGGGTGGATTTATAGGTGAAAATGTGTGCCCTAATATAATCATAGAGTAGAAAATTATTCAATTGAAGTGCTTATAAAAGAATTAAATAAATGATAAATTTGTAGACACCTATACAAGGCCATTTTCCATAGTGAAATTTACCTTTTTAACACATTCTGTCCACATGTATATTTGGTTATTTTAGGACATTTATTACCCCATAGTACTCTCTCTTTGGCCTTTAACCTTCTAGGTATCTTCATCATACATGCATTTAAAATTTTAAGCCTAATTTAACTATTCATATTTTAATCCTAATTTAACTAGATTTCAATCTATTGGCACCCATTATATATATTTGTCTCTAAAATGATATATTTAATGGAGATAACTATACTATTAAGTCTACTTATGCATATTCAGTGGATCATCAAATTTTTATTGTATATTTATGTGGGTTTTTTTACCTTGGCCTATTTTCTCACACTTTTGATTTCAATTATTTAAAATTTTCATGGTTTTCCATTTCACATATCATTTCTTAATAATTCTTATATATACAAATCATTCCTAATAATTTACCAAAGAAGAGTCTAAGTGAGAATCAGATAAAGAACCTTCCTTGATTTAGTACCTTCATTGATCATTGATCAAATATTTTTCTACACTTGAGAAAGTGCCTACACATTGAGCCAAAATTAATACTAATCAATTAAATCTATTGTCACATCATCTACTTTTTCCAAAAGAGGGTTTAGGTGAATTCTCATGTAGTTACATTATCACATCTAGTAAGAGGAGGTTGGATCCCTTCCTAAAGATTCCATTTACATATCACTAGGACTATAGATGGTTTAATTTTGAGTGTGGGGATATTTATTTATACCTCCCTTATGGTTTCCCAACCCATAATCTACTTTTTTGTTTATTCATTATGTTTTTGAGTCAAACTAGGTCAAGAGAAGATGAAGACATTAAACCAAACTTTTTTCCCACAAATTTATGAAAGTTAGGATACATTATTGTATAACATCTGAAAACACACCTACATATTAAAACTCATTATCATAAATAGATCAGAGTACATGTTTGGTGGAATAGAATATATTTGTTTATTACAACACAAAGACATATTAGGTGGCCAAATCTACCTATGGCATATTTTGCATAGAAGAGAAGGCATCAAATATGTTTTTTCACTATAAACACTATATATTTCCACACATATATTCATCTTCACTTCTAGACCACTATTGTATTCTCAAAATCCCAATATTCTACCAAGGTGTGTTCATTTCATAACTTTCAATTTTTTTTTAGTCATTTCTTGTTCAAATGTTTAATTTATGCTTATTTACTATTTCCATCAACTAGGGTAGATTTGAATTAATTTTTTGGGATATACTATGTTAGATATTATTTGTACAATTTTTTTAGCTTATTCTACTTACGTCAATCATCCCTAATCTAGTTTTATCTAAAACAACTCATGAGATAACATTTGATTTCATACCATAGTATAATGAACATTAAATAATATAACACTTAAAATATGTGCAAATGAATTTTTAAACCTTAAATTATGAAAATAATAAATATTTTAACTATATAATAACAAAGCTAAAAAATAGAAAATGAAACAATAATTTAAGAATATAAAACCTTACTCACTCTTTCTATCAGAATACATTAATTATAAATATTTTAAATATATAATAACAAAGCTAAAAAATATAAAATGAAACAATAATTTAATAATATAAAACCTTACTCACTCACTCTTTCTATCAAAATACATTAATTATAAATTTATTAACTTGAAATTGTTCTCATAATTTTAAAGTCATTGTGGATATTTAGTAAAACGATAATGGGAATAATAAAGAATAATTAAAAAATTATTAAAAAAAACCTACAAATAGGATTAAATTGAAAATTTTGGCAAGATTATTCATTAGTATGATCTAAATATTCATGCAGATTTTAGAGGCTCTAACTATTTTGTATCATCAAAAATGATGACTATTAAAAAAATATAACTCTTATACCTATGGATTATGCAACATTGTACAAAACATCAATAAATCTCATAAACATCTAGATGAAGATGAGGAATATCCAAAATACATGCCCTTTGACGATTTTTGTGTATGAGTCTATATAAGTATACCACAAGGTTATAATATGTAGAATGTGCACATGTGAGAGAGTAGAATATATGTGCTAAGAAATTAAGAGTGAGATATAAAGATAATATAGAGTAAATAGTATGTTGTAAGTGTGATAAATGTGTATATAGATAAAGATGATATCATAATTGTAGAAGATTTTTATATATGAATAAATTTAAGATAGTTTAGGAAATATCATGTTGTGTTATATGCATGAAATATACAACTTGATTTTATTTTATAAGTGTTCATATGTAGTAATATATTAAATTACATGTGCTTATTCTAATTTTTGTAACATTGGATCTAGTCAATGTGACTTGTTCACAAAATATAATACATAGTAATTTATTTATTTCAAAAATGAATAGCATCATACAAAACACATTTTGAAGAAAGGAGGCACATAAAAATTATAGCTTTCTAAAGACAAATGAAACATGGCATAAGGATAAGTAAAATAATTTCAAGCTAAATAGATTCAACCCATAATGAAAAATAATGCATAAGGGAAATAATGATTCATGCACATGAATGTGAATGAAAATGGAAATTGAAATTTAAAATATTTTAAAAAATAAAACTAATAAAACAAAATGAAAAATACCTCCCTCCCTCATGGGATGGCACAACCAGTCAGAGAGGTTGCATTAAAGCACCTTGTACTTGGTATTCATGGGTTCGATCCTCAAATTATCTATGACATAATATGGGGGTATTCTTATTAACACTGGGGCTATAGTGGTAGGTCTAATCAAACCTGTGACCTAAAATGAAGAGGATTAATGGGTGAATTCCGTTACTAATTTCACTCTTATAAAAAAAATAAAAACTAGATGAAAAAAAAGTTGGAAACAATAAGAAAAATATAAAACAATTTAAAAAATAAAAAGATAAAAGATAAATATTAAAATTAAGAAACAATTATAATTATTTACTTTTAGAAATCTAAAAAACACATGACCATAATTTATATAATAAAAAGTAACATATTGTTGAGGTGTCCAAGAATCAAGACAATCTAATTCAAGTTCTACAAGATTATATTCATAACAATCATCCATATGTATATTAGTCTATGTAAACAAATCACTTTCATATATTATTGATTTTATATTGTCATTAATTATTCATGAATATATGTATTTTGTTTTAAGACTAGGTATGCTCTTATTGGAACGAAATTATAAAATTTCACCTTGTTCTTCCTTAGTTTCATAATTAGTTTTAGCATTTATATTTGTGTATCTTTTTGTAAAATAATTTATTTTTATTTTTGCATTATAAAATATTAATATTTATGAATTTTAACTAATTGTCCTTCATGTTTGAAATTCATATATTGATGCACCGTTGAATGATTTCATTTTGTTTGGTGTATCTAAGGCATACTAAGTAATATGTTATATGATTCATTTATAGGTAGTATATGAGATAAGATTTGAACCTTCTTTGGTTAAACTTGAATAGGAAAAATCATACATCCTAAAGGCATTTTTTTTATATTTTCATATCTTTTGGTAATTGTTTCCATGTACGATATATCTTATTCACAAAATCCAAGACTATAAATGAAACTAACAATAATAATAAAAAAAACTTAAGACATTATCTTCATGATTTCATTCCTTTGTTTGGCATATATGAAAGCTATAATGAAAAAAACCCAATGCATGCACCATTTTTTATAATCTCACTCTCATCAAACAAAGTTTGTATTGATTATTTTTCTTTCCTATGTTTTCCAACTATACAAATGAAAGTGTCTATTGGATGAGAGTTTTCATTGTCTCTTACCGGATTGTAACTCTTTTTTCTTTCATAAATCATATTGTAATTCACATTTATACATTTCTTGGATATTATTTACAACTAATGTTATGAAAATTTTAGAATTTTGATTTAGAGGAGAAATAAATCTATTCACATCATTTATTTATTTTTCTATTTGTATTTTGTTACTCTCAAAGAGTTATTGAATATTATGCTTAATGTTAGACATATATTTGATAAATATATTTTAACTATATATTCACATTGATATTTGAATAATAATTCCTAAAAAAAGGTATTTAAGGATAAATATTACTTAATTGAAGTAGTGTAAACATTTTTCACATAAGAAATTTATTAACATTTTTTTTGGAGTCTCGCTAAATCTAGTAAATTATCTTCTCTCTCTTTAAGGGATTAAGAGGATATTCTAAAATGGTTGATTTATGGCTTTCACTACATTATTTTGAAATACACTATCATTTCTTCTATTCTTATAATTATACTTATTTGTAAATGTATAAGCATTGGAAGAATAAGACACATTAGAATATTACTTAAGCGTATTGGCATCTAAGTTCTTAATTTCAAATTCCTTAACAACATAAAAAATCTCATCAAAATAAGGATATAAATTGAATAAAAAATTATTTAAAAATTTAAATTATAAATAAATAAATAGGATTTGAATCTCATTATCAATTGGCTCATAAGTAATCTTAGAAATCATAGTTTTAAACCTATGCACAATGGCACTAATATGTTCATTGGATCCTTTTATAATATGAGATAACTTAGATAAACTTAACTTCATACCAATATTAATTTAAAAATGAGATAATAAATCATTAGAAAAGGTGATGTATCAACAAACACGTCCACCTGGAAGGGCATAAAACTGTTCAAGATCATAGTGTTTTAGGCTTCTCTTTAAGATTATAGGGGAAATATTGGCTAACAACCTATCACCATGAGAAAAATATAATCAATAATCATGTAATGGCATAATGTGATTTGATGGATATCCTTCCCTTTTAATAATTAAAATATTGAATCATAAAACCCACCTTGAAGAGAATGAGAATAAATTCATAAGTAAAAGGATTTAGAAGAATATCATCTAAAGTAACCCTTTTAGTATTTTTGCTCAATTTTAGAGAAATGATTTTGATTTTATTTTACATGATATTAGGGGAAAGCATCACAATATCCATTTTAGGATGTGAAGTGGAAGAAATAGGTGGAGGGGTAGCACATGGTAGTAAATGATGGAGGTAAAGAGGTATACACTTTTTCATAAGAATGAATAGTATGATAATAAGTAAAAAATGATTTTAAAACATTAAAATATTTGAAATAAATTGAGAAGAAAATAATTTTTTTTATAGAATTGGGAGGAAATTAAAAGATGTTCATTATTTATAATAATTCATACAAACTTGAGAATTAATTAGAGGGGTTTGAGAATAACTAGAAAAAAACTCAAGAAATAATTGGGGAATTTTAAGAAGCATTTAGAAGGTTTTTAAAATAATTTTGAAGAAATTGGTGAATTTGGAGGGAAAATTGGGGAATAAACAAATGTATTTTGAGATGAAGGGGAGATAAATAGACCAACACAAACAACATATTTCAAAGCATTTATTATCAATAACATATATTAATAACTATTACTCAAATGTTTCCTTATTTAAACATTAATTGGATCTTTTGAAGAATCTTGGGATTTGGATGGTTGAATACCATCACGATTGTGTTGGGAATTATAATTTTAATCTTGATAAAAATAATAATCTCAAAACATATAGTAACTTTTGAAACATTAGAATAAAATTGGAACCTATTTAATATTTCAAGCATAATTGACATCTAACAAGAAGTTTTTGAACAACTAAATGGAGATTTTGTTTACTTATCTAACACTTATTACAATTAAAATTTCACATCTATGCATTATTTATATCATAAGTCAAACATGAAAAAAAACATTATGGATTGATAATTTTTAATAAATTGGAATGACCTATGGTTTAAGATCGAGCATAAAATATGGCTAAAATTATAATAATAGAAGTGTCCAATAAAATTAGCACTATGATAATTGAGATTAAACATAATATGATGTAATATATACCCCTACGAGGTGTAATATAGTTCAATCTCACTAAAATGTCTTCAAATAAATGAATTACTTATAGTTAAGTGTTGTAATACATGTAGAATATAACAATAATGCTTATTTAATAAATACATAAAAAAATAAAGTAAATATTGATGGATTTAAATGGAATATTTGTGTGTAAAAAATTATATATTAAATTTTTGTAGTCACATAAATTAATATATAATTTGAAATCATACATTTGTGACCATCCTTTTAACACACTTACCTCATGACCTATCCTAGGGCCTTTCAACCACTTTTCTTCACTTTCTACATGATGACCCACCCTTGTAAACACCTTAAGTCACCCAAGGACACATTTATCTATCTTTATCAATATCTTAGACTCAAACCCATATTGTTTCACATATGTTTCTTAGCTATTTCCACCTTTTGGATAGGAATAACCCTTTTGGACTACATCACACCCCCTTGTTCACCACCTTCCCAGATTTTGTCCTCCCACCAACTAATGATTATTTAAAAAAATTAAAAGTCAAGTAAAATTCATCCAATGAGTTTTGATAATCCATACTTAAAGGAATTCCAAAAATACCACTATATAAACACATTTCAAGTCATTTTTCACACAGGAGGCTTCTACACAAAAAATCACCAAAATTCTAATTACACATTGAACAAAATTTTATTATATCTCCCAATTCTGATTACATATATCCATTATAACCTAAGATAATGTATGAATAAATATACAAGGTCACAAGTCATAGTTGAAGCATCTAATCACACTATAATTTCACTAACATCTAACATATTGCACTATTTTCACACACACCACTATAACATGGGATAATTGCATGGAGTTTGATCCCTCTTTGAAGTATTTCTATGTAGGAAGTGCTCAACTCATGGGGTGTTTAGTTATCACACACATTCAATTATTGACAATTTTTTTCATGAATTTCATTGGTCTCCTTGCATGTTAATCTAGTATTTTTACCATAAAATCAGTCACACAATGATCACAAAAGTGATTTACAGGCTCTCACATAGTCCACAGACTAATTAGGTGGAGGTGTACAAAACTTAAAAATAATATCACTATAAAACAATATTAACCTAATAGGAAAATGATACATCCCTAACCTGTTCAATCACAATGATCATGTCTAAGGACTTTGCCAAATCTTATTCACAGCTAACATAGTTAGCACAGTAAGTCTCAAATCCTGCAACATCCTACATCTCAATCTTCACGTAAAGTCTTGTGTTTCTCTTTTGTACTTTCCTTATTTAGTAAATTCACATATTTATCATATTTACAAATAATTTTTCCATTTATTACATATTTATAACAATATAATTTTATGTTGTAGTTTATCTAATTAGATTAATTAATATCCTTATTGCCAAAATATGATAAGGCATATTATTGAATTCACTTATCATCAAACATTGTTCAAACCCCATCTTGGCTTAGGTTTTCCCTCTAATTTACATTTAGGGTTTCAAATCCCATATTTTGTGTTTCCTTAAAAATTAATCATGATCATAATAGATGAATCTATTTAATATTGCTTGGTTCAAACCTTCTTGTTATTTTTATATGTTCCTTTCCCATGACTTATCAATTTTTTCACATACATGTAATCCCATAGATATATCACTTATAATAAAGGATCACATCATAATTTATTTGAGCACATAATAATGAGCATTTTCATGGTGACTATTATTTTATATATCACTTTAAACTACCACATGTTCCCACCAGATGAAAAAGGGCTTAGATGGTTCCTTTTACTCCTCCTACACCTATACCTCACAACTATAATAAATCATATCCCATGCTTATTATTCACTTTAAGCTTATAGTAGACCCTACACATCGAGTTGTTATTACTAGATGAGGTTAGGTGATTCCTTAATTGAGACAGGAGGAGATAATTCATCCCCATCCCCACACTAATCTCACAAGATCACATAATCAGTATTTAGGATATGACATCATTGATTAGTTAATAAATACACCAAAAAATATCTCCATGCTTAAATTACTATGAAAATATATTATTTTCAAGGCATCTTATATCACACACTAAATCATACATTTATGCCTCATGACAAAAATACTTCATAATTTGCATTTGTTATGAACACTTTTAATGACATTGAGGATGTGATCTATTTAGTGAGGATTCTCCATCATAATCTACTATCGATCAAAATTTATCTTTATTCATCCAATTTCAAATAAAATTACAACAATCAAAAAGGTTTTAATTGATAATGGATACATATTAAACATATTTAATCTTAAATTCTTTGAAAATGGGTGTCAACATGTCCACTCTTCAAAATTCATACAAGAACATCAAAGTATTTGATGATGTACCTTGTCAAGTAGTGGACATCACATTGGACCCAAGACTCTATATTCATAGTTTCAATTTCTACCTAACCATTTACATTAAAAATTATTATTATGAAGGCTATGGATACATGACATGTAATCCATACTTTATGTCTTACATAGGTGTATCAAATTTATGCATGATGGATACTTATAAACATTCCCAATTGACAACCAAACCTTTTGATATTTTATTGTTTTAAAATATAATAGAAAGAGTCCATCACATGTGGAAATAACTCCATCCATTATAATTCCACCACCACATATCATCCCTATAAAAAAATCACACATATGATATTAGGGAATATAGTACGAATGAACAAAAGGCACATTTTAATGATAGGTCAACACCTTAATTACTACCTTAAAAATTTAGACCATCAAGAACATACTCAAGGATTTCCCTTATTTGTAAATTTTAAATATTCAAATTTTATATCTATCAAATATGTTGATGATGACTCTGATTCCACTTCTGATGTTGATGTAAACACAAAACCAATGAATATTGATGACTTATTATGTGGTTTTAACTTTATATTAGTTGGCCTAGGGGAGTATAGAGATTATTCAAAAGTTAGCATCCCTATACATATCGATAAAGAGAATATAACTACAACAAATACATATAAGGAAAATAACATTTATTATGATGAGAACACAACACAGTGCATGAATTCAAACTATATACCAAGGACTAATTTTTTTGTTCAATTTAGCATCATCAAATAATATGAGACACAGTACATCACTCAATGCATGACAAAAATTTAAAGGCATCCATGCATGGAATCAATCAATAATGTTAAGCTCATGGATGTATAACTAGTCATTAGAATTTAGGCCAATAGTACACATGATAGGACACATTTACTATTACAAATTTTACTTGATAGAGACTTAATTAGTTTTCCAACACTATGACATAAAGATAAAAATAGATTAACAAATTTGGAGGGAAATACTTCTTACATTTCATAGAATCACAAGACATGCTATAGATACTTGTTTAACCTTACAACAAAAAATTTAGAAGTATAATTCTAAGAGTACTATTCATATTACACAACCTATTCAAAATCTAATTAAGGCTTCACATCAAGGCCATATACAAGTAATTACAAACATTCCCAAAAGAATCCACTAACCATTATAGTTTTTTAATCAAAAATGAATATAGACAACATGTGGTAATATATGAGGACATAAATCCCAATATATGCACACTTGTATTTCTTCACTGAATTAGACACAATTAGATAAAATTATATAAAATTATTTATTTTCAAGATTAAATAGGTCACATTACACTCCCAGTAGTATGTGTTCCCAAAGTGGTGGACACGTTATTTTTCATTATGCCAATAGGAACTCAACCAACTACCACATTGGGTCAAACATGGTTATAAGATATGATTTTTATAGTTGACAAAATGTAATTATGTACCACATTTAAATTTAGGGATAACACAATATGTGTTCTTCATGATGTGACTAATGATGATAGTAGATTTAGTAATGAGAGTCATGAGCTAATGTTATTTTATCCACAAACCACATTTGAAGCCTCTTACACACTAGAGAAACACGTTATTCACTTACACATAATTCAAAAAAAAATCCAAAGATAAAGTCATAATTATTAGAGCATGAATTGTATGATCACCATGATGATGATGATCTATAGGGATTCAACATCACATAATACCTAGACCTCAGTGACCTTATACCAGATCTACCGATTATCCACATCCATTGGATGAGTACAATATCATATTGTTTCTATTTACATATATTGGCAAAAAAACAAAATGTTTTAGAAAAAAACAAAATCAAGACCTATGCATGCTTATATTTAATTTAATTTTTCACTTGTTAATTTGTGTATAGTTATTTAGTACTTATTTTTATCTAGTTTATACCATATATGATTCACAATTATACATGAGTTACTATAGATCATACATGATATAATTTCAATACCTAGTTGTAGGTGATTTCACTGTCAAACACTCAAAAAATACATTTAGACAATAACTCCCTATTGGACAAGAGCACCCTATTCTATTTTCTAGTTCCCATGATGTTGTCCTAACGAAATCAAACTATCATATATCATTTCCATACCACACACATCCTTTCTATAACATGTGCATACATCAACTAGCTCACTAGGGGCATCCTATACATAAGATTTATCCTTATCTGGCTGTCTCTTCTTACTCATAACTCAATTTTTTCTTTGAATTATATTTATTAATATTTTTCATGTACTAATATGTTAATGTACTATTGTTTATCTAATATAATGAACCTTATTGTGTTTCAAATTTATTATGTTGATCAACTAAACATCCATGCATGCTCTCATGTTTGTTTGTTTTTATTCAAGTTGTATATGTGTTTATTCTAATTAAGGACATTTTAATATTCCATTGTGTTTGTGGATATAATCCTATATTATATGATTATATGCATATGGGAGCATTTGAAAATGTCCTCATGTATGTTTTATTCTAGTTGAGGACATTTTAATATGTCATTTCATGTGTCGTTCTAAGCCTCTATTCTCTAGTTCTATGCATGTGAGGACATATAAACAGGTACTTTTGTGTGTTTCTATGCATTTGAGGATATTTAAACATGTCCTTGTGTGTGTTTATATTATTTTGAGTGACATTTTAACATGTCCCTTGTATGTGACACCCTGGCCTTATTTTTGTGGGTCTTGTGTGTTTTTCATGTACTCTATATATGTGTACATCATGGCCATGACACTTTATTTATTGATTGCTCAGTCTTATTATATTTTAATGACATGATGGATATCATATTTCCTCCCAATCTTGATTTGATGATGGATATCATGCATCCCTATTTGAGTAGTTCTATTGAGCTTTAGATACTTAGTTTTGATCACTTATCTGCATGCCTTAATTGATAATAAGTATCTCAATACTCACACTATATATGTTTATTCTAACATGCATATCACATTTATATTGTACTTATTTTATCTATATGATGATGCCATAATCCTTCATGTTATCATTAATACTTAGAATTACATATCTCTTATAACTTTATTATTTTGAGTCAAGTTATTGTGCAAGAAAAACAAGTCACCTCAAAAGAGGGGGCATACATATTGGTTTGTCTTAGAGACTTGATCCACTCGGTTTAGTACACAATTAGAAACAAATAATAAGTAGGTATAATTTTTCAATCCTTAGATAGTGGATCATAGTTCATACTTATAAAAGGCTCAAAGACTTAGTTTGGTAGAAGCATTAAAAATGGATAATAATGCACCCTGTTGTTGTCTTGGGTCTCAAAAAATAGTCATTTCTAAGAACTTTTAGAATCTCAAATAGCCTAAAATAATTTAAAATAGTTTACAATTCTAGTTCTCATAATTTGCTAAGATTTTGTCTCAGATTTCCTTTTATTATGGACATCATGCATGACATGTGTTCCAAGTTAATACACAAGTTTTTTTCTCAAAATTTTAGTTGTTATTACACATCCTTAGAATCTATATACACCAAATACATACTAGGGGAATGTGCATGGCAAATTGATTATTAAATGCTCAATTTTTCATCAATTTTATGTATGTAATGGAAATACTTGTCATTCTCCATGTTTTATACACTAAAATCATATTATAAAATCTACTTACACTAGTTTTGTGCCATTTTTTAAACCGAAAATGAGTATATTCTATCTAAAGCATGTTTATGCAAGTTTTATACACACCACATCTATAACGAGGTAGTATCTAATGTTTTAGGATCTCAATTAAGGTAAACTTCACTCCAGGGCATGAGTTGTAGGTATGCAGTTTTGATAACATATTGATGGAATATCTATTAGGGCTTATAGGTTATTAACAAGGTTTTTGGATGGAGGTGTGGATTTTTAACAAAGTGAATTCCTACATGAGTTGGATGGGTGACTAGCCTTTAGTCTAGAGTGGGTATATATAAATAACAAAACACAAAAATAAGGTGAGGTAGGGTAGAAAATAAATCTTCGTGGGTCTCAAGAATTACTCCCTTGGCTGGTTTTTGGATAGACCTATGTTTCCTTAAAACTACTACCAATTATTATCAGCAATTGCACACATACAAATAAGCATAACTCAAAAGTCTAAGGGAATGGAGATGTAGGAAGCTCCTATCAGGGTTGCTATTGCACACCCTTGAATCAGGAGAGTATGGCTTGGGCTAATGGATTATCTAAGGTAGTGATATCACACACTTAGAAGACTACACCAAGAAAACACTAATACACATCTAGAAATATGATTCAAATTGACTTTACTATTTCAATCAATATATTTTCCAATATTCAACAACTATTACACATATAGGATTAACACATTAATCAAAGCAGTCAAGAATCTATTTGAAGCATTAGTACACTAAATATTTATTTAAAGAAACAACCATAGAAATAACAACTAATAACACAACATGGGAAATAAGATACTCAAACATTTTTATTGATAACCAAACTGGCTTGTTACTCTGTATTCCAAATTTTTTTGACCCAAAAAAATTTGGGTGGTACAATTGTATATGTAGATATTATGGAGGGCTCACCTCATCTTCCAAGTCTATGCATGTTTGTTACATGTGGAAATTAGAATGTGTAGGTATAACTATGGTCCATAACCATTTAAGAAAAAGCTAAAAAAAACTATAAAGAGACAAATTGACTTTACAAAAACATGTGCATGAGAAATTACAAAATCATTTTTATAATGATTTTTCTATTTTACAAGGTGAATCTAAATATATGTGCCACTAGGAATAGCACATGCATACGTCTAAGACTATGTGGTTCATAGTGCTACATGGGCTTTAGTAGGAGTAGAAGTTGAAGTAGAATCTAAAGATGTAGCTCCACTACCAGAAGATTGCTTCTTTTTCTTGTCATTAGCCTCATAGACTTTGTGTGTTTCCATCTGTTGCTAATGAATGATGTCCAAGTTAAGAAGCAAAGGTTGGTGGAGTCTATTAGTTTGTCTAAGGAGTCTTACATGTTCATCTTTTGTTTTCTAGAACTTACCCCTTAAAATCTCCACTTCGCTCACCTTCCTCCTGACCTTGCTTAACTCTACTTATATGCTTTCCACTACCAAGCCTTGTATAATATTTGAAGTTATCAATGACCTCCTAGATAAATTTTTTAAAATTGATTCTACCAATAAATTTTCTTGTAGAATCCCTTACTTTAGATAATTTTAACTCATTCAAAATTTGGAGGAGTTGGGCCTCATGCCCCTGGTATTCTAGAATTAAGGTTGTAACTGCCTTCAACCACTCCTTGACCTCCTCATGTCTGATGACCACCAAATTTAGAGTATTGGATGCCTTGAATGTAGTCATTAGATCAAGATGGTTATGCAATGATTTTCCTATATAGGCAACTAGCATTTTAAGTCTGGTATTATCCTGAGACAAAGAGCCATAGGGTTGATTTATTGGCTCATGTGAGGTGTCATCTTAGCCTTAATGAATTCCATGGCCTCTAAAGAATTTTAGCATTTATAAATATCCTCCCTAACCTTAGCTTTGAAACTTACAAGAATATGCACTATACTTGATTGTTCTTTAAGCTGCTCAATTTGTGCCTATAATTCCTACACTTCCTTCTCTATATCTTGTTAAACTAAATCTATACCTTCATGGATGGCCACCACCACATCGTTGTGTGCTTAAGCCAAGTCTAAAAGGTTTTCTTCATATATAGACTCCCCTAGATACCTTTTCTACCTTGTAGTGACGGATAACACTGACTGTCGCTCTTTAATAATGATGCTTGCACCTTGGTCATCCTCAAATTTCCTCTTTTTAACTCTTTGGATTGAGCCAATCAAAGATTCAAACAAAGTAGACATAGAGGGGACTTGGGTAACCTTATAAGTTGGCATTTGACCCCTCAAATCTAGAGCTTAAGGTAGAATGTTGAGGAGTGTTTTAGTAGTTGTAACAACAATCTCTTTCTTAGATTCCTCTTCTTCTCTCTTTTATTTCTTACTAGCTTTGGTTAAGACATCGAGCAAGGAAGGCCATATTATTTTTTACCAATCCACTCCTTCAAATTGAGGGAATGGATGGACAACAACTATATTAGGCTTGACCTTCCTCCCTCTACTTTTGCTAATTATCATGGATTCTTCTATAGAATTAGAAGTAGGGAGTGGAAGGGAGAGTTATGTAGACTAGACATGAAGTTGGGGGGTGGCCAAGGCAGTCTATACTCTCCTAGTTGCTTTCTTCTTTTTGTTAAGTCTCGAAATATAAGTACTAATAGGTACATAAAGGATAGCTATGGTAAATGGTGTGGTAGTGATAGTGGAGGGATCAATGGTGGTTGTGTAAATGGAAGGGATAGAAGAGGTAGAGGGAACTTCCATAGAAGAGATAGGTGTTAAATCAACAATGGAAATTGAAGCCAAAGGAAAAGTGGGGAAGGTTTGAGTACCTTGAAATTATATTTCAATATGATCCCTTTGAAGGCTTAGAGCCTTGGCCTCTTCTAACTCATCCTCCTCATCTGAATCATCTACCAGGTCCTTGATGATAACTTTATCCCCTCCACTTGGTTGGGAATTTTAAATTAGAGTAGGAAATCCTTGATATGCATGTATTGTGGGGCTACCTATAGGAGTCTTGGGATTCCTAGCATAGACCAAAGGGGTCTTTCCTTGAATGGTCAAGCCCTAGGAAGTAAATGTTCCTACTTGTGAAGTATCCACCCTAGTAGATGAAGTAGTAGATACATAGGGGGTGGCCATAGGAATTTGAGTGGTGCTAGTAGAAGGTGTCTCTTATATCTTGTTTGATTCCTCATTGGAGTTCAAGTTGATTGGATCTCCATTTTTTTCTCCTTTCTATGTCTAAGCTCAGAGATTTTAGGCTCTTGTTTGACTGATTTCAATTTTCATTTCAGTGGAAGTCCTTGGGATAAGGAAGATTCTTGCTCTCTATATTTCCCTATCCAAAAATTTGAATGCTGCCATCCTTTGAAGAGGGATCTTCTACTATCTAGTTCCTTATTTGAAATATCAGTATCAACTTGGATCATTTTCAAGTGATCCTCCTATAATCCAATAATTTACGCTCACTCTAGCACTTCTTCATTCATATTAACATTCACAAAGAGAAAGTCATAACAATAGGGATGGTGGAAATAAGGAATGTTGAAACAATAGATGTGTTATTGGATCCACCCATGGGGGTCTCAATCTCTATGTGCCATTATAGGGAATCCATAACGATTCCTCTTACCTCCAACATCTCCAAGATGTTTCCTTATTTGGTAAACCATCCTTCCAATTGAGATTAGGATTCCAAATAATAAGCCTTTTTTCTACTTGGCCAAGTCTTCTTCAATTTTGTTCCATAATTGTAAAGCAATCTCTTATTCTACCAACTTGTCAGGTACATAGCTTGGGAGACATAGGGGTTCAACCTTATTACCCTAGATCATGATAACTAAAATGTCTAGGTACAAGAAGTAGTCTCCCTTTCCACTTAAATTATTCAGAACGTTTTTTCCCAATCAAGGCATAGGCAATCCATGAATGGCTTGCCATACCTATAGATAAACATCCTCACATATCTTGAACATGTGCTTATCATAAGCATATATGTGCATGAATTGAAAATGGCCACATATTCTATTCTTTATATAATCTATAGTTAGATCCCATAGATTTCCCAAGTCCTTGTAACATGTCCCCATAACTACGTCAACCAAATATGATGTCATAAAAAAATTTCCCATGGGAGTGGGATGTTTATCTTTATGTAAAATCTATTCTCTCAACCTTAAACTAATTACCTCCCCCAAGGCATAAGTAGAATCATGTGATAGCATCATATAAAGTAGTGGCACCCAATCCAAGTTTATAAAATATATGTTGGGAATCCTATATAATTTTTTAAGCAAGGCCATACCTATCTAGATTCCCATCCTAAATTTTTTAATTGGGATTTCTCCCTTTAGTTTCATTCCTCTCCAGGTGACAGTCTGATCTGAGAGCATTCATGATGCAAGCACCTTTGGGATTGATGTTTTTGCATTGAACTACACCTAAGTGTGTTTGTCATGGTATACATTTGGGATGCTAAGAGATAGATACCTTTGAACTTTGTTTTCAGAGATACACATGACCAATGTTTTGATGTGGGAGTGTAATAGGTAGGCAACTTGTGATATTTTACCATAAAAGAATAAATCCTTGAGCAATTTTATACATGGCATGACCTCTGGTTTTACTATGGTGAAGTGTAATATTTGGAATTTAAGGGATAAAATCCCCTTTATAAATAACTAATCTACCAAGATCATATCATTATCCAATGAAAACATGTCCACTAAATCAATTTCATCTAAAAGTTGTGAATAGTTATGATACTTATCTTGGAATACCTCTACATCAAAGATCATATCCTTAAATTTTGTACAATCCTTGATTGATAATTTAGATGGAGGATTTGTCCCTCAAAACATCTTGGATGAGGAAGCCATTGTTATATGTTCATCCTTGAATCTGGTTTAATGTGTTGTGTGTTATGTATACTTGTATATTTATGTGATTAAATTGATTTTAGCTTGATTATTTTTTATTGTGTACTCTTTGAAGTAGAAACTAGGGCTCTCACTCATTACTTAAAAAAATGGTGACACTTCATTTGTAAGATAACTTAGATGTAATTGATGATTTTAATGGTTGTGTATCATCTATATAAGATCCTACATTGAATACCAATTCATACAATATAAATATGTAATGTTCACTTTTCAAATATGTTAGCTTGGGTTGGCAGGGGTCCTTAGTATTTATAAAATAGAAAATAGTTTATATTTACTAAATATGGCATTAATTTCAATAGTTTTCTTCATGGTAAATCACTTAGGAGTATAATGTCAAAAAATGTGCTTTTAGGTTAATTCATGTGGATAATTCCCTCAAGGTCAATCATTTTAGACAAAGTGTCTGTAGTAATTGATATGAAGGAATTTGAGCAGGAGTCTTCAAATTAATTCTTTCATAGGGATATTTCAAGGTTAAATGGTAATTTAAAACTTCCTAAAGTATAATTTTGGTCTGAAGGGTCCACTTTGTTGGACATTTTTTTTATGACAAAAGTCTCAAAGGGTCTACTTCACAAATGTCGAAGGGCATTTATGAAATTTTTGAAGGGTAGTTTGAAGGGTTGAAGGGCACCTTTGATTTCTAAATGACACTTTCATATGGTTAAGGGTCACTTCAATGGTCCTGAAGGGTATGTTTATTAAAACCCAAAGGGTATGTGCCTTTATCTCAGAGGGTAGGTTCAAGAAATCTAAAAGGAAAGTGCCCTTCAAAGGAATTCTTTCAAGTATTTTTCATCGAATAGAATGCCCAAAATAAAAGGTCTAAAGAAAATGGTAGGAAAGGAGAATTGGATGTTACATAAAGGCTAAAAGGTCCTTTTATAAATATCCTAAGGGTATATGGCCACTTATAAAAATGGCACATAGCTTAGGACAAATATTTGGTAGGGTAGGTTCAACCAAATCTAAAGGGTAGGCTCGTAATAGTTGGGCTAAAACACAAAGGCCAAAGGTCAACTTAAGTTTGTGGCACAAGGGTCAGATAAAACATCTAAAGAGTATATCCCAAAGGATAAATGGTTTTAACCATAGTTCTAAAAGGGTATCTTGCACAAAAATTGAAGGGTGTGGACCTTAAAGGATCTAGTCAAAAGGGGGGATGGTCAATTAAAAAAGGTCGAAGGGTAGGTTGGAAAGGTAAAAAGGGAATTTTATAAGTTCCAAAGGGTAATTCCAAAATACCAAAGGGTACCTTGGAAATAATATAAAGGGTCAAATTTTTAGGGCTTTCATATATGACAAAAGTCTCAAAGGATCTACTTCATAAAGGCCAAAGGGCATTTTCAAAACTCCTAAAGTGTACTTTTGTATGCCTAAGGGTCATTCCAAAAGTTTTGGAGTAAGTTGGAGGAGATCAAAAGGATAATCCATTACAAATTTGTTTCAGGGAAAATGTATGTGGTCCAAAATCCTTTAAGGTAAGGAGTCCATAGGCTGAATTATTTTAGGAGAATTGTTTTAGACAAAATGTTTGCAATAATTATTCTGACAAAATAAGGCTTTCAAAAGAATAAATCTTGAAATAAATAGGATCAAAAACTTCTTAAAACATAACATCTGAAGAGATAGATTTTCACAAAAAATTTAAATAATAAACTTGAATAATTCATCTATAATACATAGGTTAGTCTTATAAAAAAAACACAGTGCCAAAATTAGCCTGCTAAGAGCAAAAATGCTTTAGATTTTCTAGGATTTCAAGAATCACAAAAATTAAAATGCCCTAGATTTCACCAAATTTGCATGAACATAAATTATGAGGCTCAACCTTAGGATAATTTTTTTAAAAAGGTGGGCACCTATTTCTTGCAACAAAAAGGGGTATGTTGAGTACAACACAGTAGTTGGTTCACCCATTGTACTAGTTTTACACCAAAGCATTCTATTAGGATTCATACAAGAATTCCAAGATAATTCACTACCATGAACATGTAATTATGGATTATATCATACCTTGAGTTCTTAATCACACTCTCCTAATTAATGAGGATTGGAGCATACACATTCCAATCCAAATATTTTAATGTGAATAAAATCTCTAGGGGATTACCCTCCATAGTCACTAGTTTTGCATTAGTTTTCACACCAAAAAACACTTTGTACACATACCTAATTAGGTGTATTCATTCCTTGTTTTTATATATTAATTTTATTTTCTTTTCTTATTGAATTTATATTTTAGTTAAGGATTGAATTTATACATGTTTCATTACATATTAGCATGGAACATAATTCTACATTGTGGCCTACATTCAACACTACACTTCACAAATAAGTTCAAGTATGCCCTCTTTTTCCTTTTACACTAGTAATTTCACTTTTTATCATTACTAGAATAAAATGGGGTAAAATATATCACCTAAATTAACATTTAATGTGAAATCATGTAATTATGACCATCCTTTTGACACACTTACACTGCACATGACAGTTCTAGTTATCAAAATGCCTTAAGACCTCTATCAGACCATGAGTTTAGTTGACCACCTAGTTATCTAACTCATCAACCTACTAATTTAACCTTTTACCCAACCCCTTTTAACTTATTTTGATGTTTTTTCCCTCAAACACTCGACCATATATAGTCAGCTTAATCATCGATGGTTAACCTAACCATCGATGGTCAGGTCTCCTCACCTTCCTAACACATCACTAGTTATGTGCAAGATAACAAGGCATAGTTTAATGAGTTCACCTTATGTAGTGATAATGAACTTCCAAGCATCATGATCAGTAACCTCACCCTCTAGGTAACCTTTCATCCTCCATCTCTTTACTTACAAAAAGAGGGGAGTAGGAGGTGAAAAGGATCCATGTTCAAGCTATAAAATCTTCTTACATACAAGTATTCAAATTTTTTAGCATCCAATATTCTTAAATAACTCAACATTAGCAAAAGATACCTAAACCTCTACTAAATTTGTTTTTGAGGCCAAAGTAATATTACTATGGAAAAATCATCTCAGCCTTCAACTATCAACCATCTAGCAAGCTACAAGTATATTCTACTTGTTCTTTGTTATTTTGGATTTATAATATCCTTAACTTGATCAAACCTATCTACACCTTATTTTATCTCCAAAATATCCTTAATAAAACCATTATCTAACCACCTACCTATTATGTCACTCTTTTCTGAGTATCTTTAGAAACACATAGGCAACTATCGATGGTTACCCAACTACTGATGGTCACCCCCAACTGCTAATGGTTACCTATCCACTGACAGTTCACCTAACCTCTGATGGCCACTATGGCAAAAAATAAAAACAAGTTATTTGTATCCCCTTAACCCCATCTAGACCTAAATTTTTGTGTTCTTACCTATTCATAGACCATTTTTTAATTTTCTAAACCTAACCTTTCCCACCTTAGCATGAGTATTGACCCATTTTTTCTATATTTATATATTTTCTTTAACAAACATTTTAATTCCTTATTGTATTAAATTTTAGTTACTTTATGAAAGTACCTTACTTTATCATTTCCAACTTGATTGTTATCAATAGTGGATTGACAGCCTCCTAGCAAGTGTATACTTATTGGATCTAGCTTATACTAGGAATTCCACTTAACTATCTTACTAACAACCCCCTTTATTAGTGTGTTTTTATTTGAAAGTTATTCCTTTATAACCAAAGAGGAATTCTCCATCTTCATTTGGATTATACATGCATCACCAACTAGGTATTTCTACCACACCCTTATTACTAATTTCTTATCTTCTTCCATAATTAAGAAATGAGTAGAAATTAAGAGAAACATGTACATTGAGATCAAATTCATTGTTTTTCCTAATTATGATTACATACAACCATAGTATCCCTAAGTTAAAGTATAAATACATATACAAGGTCACAATTCATGGTTGAAGCACCTAATCACACTATAATTTGCACCAACATCTAACATATTGAACCACTTTCACACAGATCATCATAGCATGGGAGAACTACATGAAGTTTTTCCCCCTTTTAGATTATTGGTATGTAGGCAAAACTCAACATATAGGGTGTTTAGGTATTTCACAAATTCAACCTTTTAACACTTTTTACTCCATGATTTTCATTGGTCTCCTTTCATGTTGAGCTATGGTTTTTAGCAAAAAATTAGTCACACATTGGCCATGAAAGTGAATTGAAAGCTCCTGCACAATCCATAAATTAAATAGGTGGAGGCACACATAACCTATAAAGCTTATCATTGTCAGAAAAAATCACCCTAATAGGACTACATTGCATCCCTACCCCATCTAGTCACAACACTCCTAATTGGGGACTCTATCAACTCATGTTCTAGGTTCAACACAATCATCATAATCAGTCTCATATCCTACAACATCCTACATCTTTGTTTTTCTAGTAAAGTCTTGTGTTTCTATTTTACACTTTATTTATTTAGTGACTTTATATATTTATCATATCTATAAAACAAGTGTGCCATTTAAAACATATTTTTAATAGTCTAATTTTGCATTGTAGTTCATTTAATTAGGGTAATTGATCTCCTTATTTCTAATATTTGATAAAATAATGTTATTGAAATATGAACCTAGAATGTGCAACTAGATCTAAGACAACTAAAACCAATAAATTTTGAAATAATAATTTTTTTGTCTAAACTATACACTTTTCCCCAAATTGATGTGTGGACCAGAACATAAACCTAGATAAAGTGTTAAATACTATAATTTAATTATTGGGTTTTTCCACCTAGTTTCACCCTTTGTTTTATTGTCCTTAGATATTGCAATGTGACTCATGTTTAAATTAAAAAACTTAATTTAGGGAATATTCTTAATGGGATGCTTATGATTTATTAGGCCTCTATGTGGTAAAAATGATGTTAAAAATAATCAAATTACATAAAGGAAATAAATTCATAGTTGTGAGAGTATTCTAAAATCTTAAATGGAAAACCCATGTTCAAAATCAACCAATATCTTATTTGTAACAATCTCATTTAATATACAATAAAATAAAATAAAATAAAATAAATAAACAAATCAAATCAAATATGTATAAAATAGAAATTTTATATACACAAGACTAATCTCACTCTCAATCTACATGGAAAGATGATGAAAATCCATGGAAGCCCCTCATAAAACTTGGAAAAAGTGGGAATCCATGCAGAGATTGAAAAATCCTCATAATCATATGTAAGGAGGATAAAAAATTAAAAAATATAGGAAAGACTATGGTCTCACCCTCTAAATTAAAACTAGTCTTTCCTTTTCTTTAGGAAACTTTGATTAGCAATGGGAAAGGACAAATAATATTTACTAAAGAAAAGGAAAGAATAGTTTTGTATTTATAAAATATGTATAATAATAAATATCTAGAACCATATATTATATGGCTAATATAATTTGGCTAAAACCTAGGTATGATAGAATGTCAACACTACCACCCCCTTAAATACAACATAGGGTGGATATAAAAAAATAATGAGTCTAATACTCATATATGGGTGTTAGAAACTAGGCTTGATTAGGTTCCCATGTAAAATAAATATAGCAAACAACTTTGGAAAAAATGAGACATGCCACAAGGGTCTTTCCAAAAAATAGTGTAATCAGCATAAGTGCCTAAAGGTGTTGAGATATACCAAAAGGATATAAAATAAGTTAGTGTAACACAAAAAAATGTAGTGTAACAATATATTTAAAGATTATGGGCCTATCCATCACCAAATAAAGTACATTAGATGTGTTGAATCCATCAAAAAAGGTGCATTGGGTAGTTTGATCCACCACTAAATAAAGAGCACTAGATGGATTGCTCCATTACAAAGAATACAAGTGAATGGGCTAAAATCATCACTAAATAACTACCAAAACTATATGTTGATATGTGCCATAAGGATACACAAGAGAGATACAAATAACACTCCAATAAATCAATACAATACCACCCCACCCCTCAATGTTGAATTGGGTAGAGTGGATGAAAACATCTCAAGAAAGTGTAAAAATCTTTCCAAAGATGGTGTGAAAGTAGGAGAATCACTACAATCCTCTCACTATAAGTTTTTTGAGAATAATTACATGGATATCAAAAGAATGATAAATTAGTCAAAGATATGTTTGAACTAGTAAAATTTATTCCACACTCATGGGAGATGGTCAATATGTATAAGAAGCCATCATAAAGATGTGATTTTATGAATTAAGGGAGCAGTACTAATAATTATGATCATTAAAAAAGTGAAGTGGGTGAATAATACATGAATATCATAAATAAAAAACATACAATGAATGTTTTCAATGTTGCCACAGCTAATCTAAAATCAATCCATGCCAAACATAAATGATAGATGAATACAATTCCATTTGATATGGTGTCATGTGTATGAATGGAACACGAAAAGAATCGTCAAAGTAGTATAAAAAATAAAAATAAAAACTCTCATGTATAAATAACTATAAAGGGATCACAAAATGACTCAGAAGACTCTCATGCTTGATTGAGTGTAAAGAAGGATTTGAAGAACTTATAGGACATACATGTTTACATGACTATAAGATAGGTTCAAGCATCTAATGAATGATTTTTTGTAAATGAATATTTGTGTCACATGCTTAAAAGTCTAAATGCAAAAAAAACTAAAGAACTCAACTAGCCAAGTGTAGTAGCACTATGTTTTTCAATGTACCAAAAATAATGGAATAAATAAATATAGGTGTTGAGATTATATGAAATGGTCCGTAATATGAAGCGCATGCTCCTTATTGAATTATGTGGAAATAATTATAGAAAAAAGGATAGGTGAGCATCAAAATTCATTTTAAGTGATTACTAATTCTTACATTATAATTATCCATGAAATGGAGATATAGAACCAAACTAGTGGTGTACTTCTCGAATGAGGTGATAAAATATGCATGATCAGTTGAAATGTGTGTTGTATTATTGGTAGAAACAATAAGAAATACAAGTGAAATATGGTCGGGTAGATCAAACTCTAAGAGTGCATAAAATGAATTCATGTAGGTTTATATTAAATCACATAATATGGAATAGGTGTAGTGTAATTAGAGTCTGTAATGTCAATCTATTTATTGCAAGAATGTAATAATTTCCTAAAATGATTTGATGAGTGTATATTTGTGTTATCCTAATTTTTGAATGAAAGTGAAAAAACTAATAATGCTAAGTCTTTTTATCAAAAATGGTCAATTTAATTTAATAAGGTCAAAGTTGTCATCTCCAAGTCAAAATGTACTATATAAAAAATTAATTGTAAGAAGTCATTAATTGATCAAAAGTTTAAAAATAACAAAATAAATGTAAAAATTGGCTAAGTACTTATCTTTTTTAGACTTTGAGAATGTAATAAACACATGATGGATTTTATATTATTGCCTATCATGTTATCAGAATCTATCATGTTCTCCGACATGCATCAAAACTTAACACTACAACAAGAACACATCCTAGACTCTACCTTATGTATATGCACACCCTAGATCTCAACATGTTAATAAACACTCCCATAGATCTTGAAATTCATTCATGCACCCCAAATTACCCACCATTACTCTACCTATGGTCCTCATATCTATGGATCTTTTGAATCCTGAAATATATCCATTCATCCATTCCATTTTCCCCATCATTTTCTCCTCACCTCTTGCATATTTTATCACTCATCACTCCCATTTATGAATTTAGCATTTATATGATCCTTAGCATTATAAGCACTCATTGATTTAGATTATTTTCAAATAAATAAGATCTTGGGTTTATCTTCTATAACTCTGACATTGGTTTTCATAGTTTCTCCTCAGTATTTGATCAATTGTTTGAAACTTTTTAAAACTTCTCTAAAATATTTTTACAAAGTTCAAATTTTTGTTGTGTAGCTTATTGAGGTTAGTTGTTTGTCCATACATCATCTGGGTTCTAACTTTGTAGATGACACACTTTTATATTTTAAACATTTCCCAAACATATATTTGACTCCATGATTTTCTCAAACCACCATCTGATTTTTAATCATACCTAAACAATTATCAAGATCTGATACACTATCAAACACCCCATCAGACTTTGGTGCCTATTTGTACACACCTCTAAACTTGATCACTTATTAGGCATACCATCATAATTTGAACCTTTGTCAAACACACACTTGTATTTTTTAGTCTACTAAGCACTCCTTAGACTCTACCTTCTCCATGTGCACACTATGGAATATGCTCCTATCTTGAACAAGGATAATTTTCCATCTTTCTTCACAAGGTCAATTCAGGTTCTAGTTTTTCTCATAGACATGATTTTCATCAAATTTTAACATTAAATACCCCAATCAAGGATACTCCTAATAGAATCATTCCAAAAATGACTCCTCCAAAAAATAGTCTCCAATTAAAAGAAGGCACAGACATGAAATATTAGTTTCAAGGGGTTGTTCCAACCTCACACCTAGATTCAAATGTTTAAGTAATATATGTTGATCTATATCACATCATTATGGAATAATTTTGAATATAATCAATGGGGTCCATAAGATAGATTATGGAAAAAGCATCAATGACAATGGATTAGCTCAAGCATATACTTTTTGTATTTTAGTAAAATGTCCAGTACTAGTATTAACAATGGATAAACACTAAGATGCAAAAAAGAAGGAATTTAAGAATCCAAAAGGATATTATATCTTATACTTAGGTATAGATAATATTCATCATCTATTGAATTTCCCTAATAGGCAAGCATTTATTATTTTGAATCCTACATCTTCTCAACAATTTTGGGATTCCGATATTAGTTTGTGTTCTAAATGGGTCAATAAGTAATGGTTGACAAAACTAAGTCATACATCAACAAGTATTCCTAAGAATCTTTCTAGATTTGAATTCATGAATGAAATTAATGATATGATCCCACTCTAACATAGACTAGTGGTGAAGCTAGTAGTGATAAATTTACAAATACATATGTATTATTCACCATAATAAGTAATACATTAATTAAAAATAATTGGTTACTGATTTTATTCATAAACAACTAATAGAGGTTAATACTACTCCCAAATTTTATATGACCTCTTATCTTGTTTATGTTGTTGTCAGAAGAAGATTATATATTTGTTTGAATAAATAGGTGATATGTAGATTGTAAAAATATATGATTTCTATCCTCAAATTTCATTGAAGGAAAGTTCACATTCATTTACATAGAGTAAATGGTGCATTATTACAATATGTGATTCAAATGTTTGAACCAAAACTGTATAATTTGAGGATATCAGTTCAAGCTTCTACAGAGATTGCTACATAGGGATATTGGTTCATAAAGTTCCCAAATTTCACCTGTAGACACCCCATTTTGGCCACAACTGTGTTCCAATCAGACTTCACATTCTACCAAACATTACAATTTAAGCCTATAAATCATTGAATGTCCCAATTTCATCCTCACATTAGATATTAGTTCTCAAAAGTGTATTAAAGCATCCCTGTTTGGGGTATTATCTTGTATGCAAAAATAACCTTTCATCTTAGAAACTCCCTTCTTTGGATACCCCCTTGGAAACTCCCTTCTTTGGCTTTCCTTTGGCACCTTTCCCTCCCCCATTTTGTCTAGACCATTTAGACTGAGCGCAACACCCAAATCTTTAGTCATAAACATTCCAACATTTCAAGATCTTCCAATCATCTTCTCTTGGCCATTATTTAAAATTGGCAGATGGTTGTACCAAATGAAAAAGTGGGAGCTTATTTGGAGGAAAAGGGAATTTTGGCTAAGTGAAACCTCAGTCCCCTCCAAATCATTTTTTGGATAGAACTCAACTCATCAAGTTGGCTTAAACTCAACTTCAACAGAGCTTATAAAGGTAACCCAAGAAGGGTGAGAGGAGGTGGTGTCATAAAAGATGAGTTAGGTAAGTAAATTCTTACCTATGTTGGGCCCATAAGAACCCAAACCAACCATGTTACATAGGTATTAGTAGATCTTTAGCATATTAAGCTCACAACATAGTTAAACATATCAAAGCTAACCATCGAAGATGACTCACTCAACATTATCAATGCCCTCACTAGGAAATTTTAACCCTCTCAGACCATCAACCGCATTATCACTGATGCTAAATGCCTCATTCTCCCTCATGCCTACACCTTCTCTCACATCTTCCATGAAGGGAACAAAGTGGTTGACTCCTTAGTGAACATGTGGGTTTCTATCTTAGACCTGGCCACATAAATTGGGCCCCACTTCATACCACCCCATATCCAACCCTTGCTTAGTGATGATGAAAATTTTCTTAACCCATAGGATAGTAGTAGAGAGCCATTTGGGAACTCAAATCATGACTTACAAAGGGCCAAATTCTACTAGGTGCCATAAAAATGACATGAAGTTTCAACTCGAGCACAGTGAATGTAATTTCAAAAAAGCACATTCCAATGGTAGGGGATAAAAATAAAAAAATGAAATTGAGCCTAGATATTCTACCAATAACCTAAGGAATAGTTTTAGGAGTAATAAAAATGTCATCGGGTGAGATAGGGATTGATGCAAGACCATATTATGTGTAGAAATATAGACTAATCATAAAGTATGGAGAGCTTTAGAGGGGCAGTCTTAGAATTTATGCTTAGGATTGAAAGCCATAATGAGATCCTCTCCAGAGACTTTGTAGCTAGTTGGAAGAAGAGGTAAATAACTTTAATGGGGGCATGGTGATTATCTCAAAATAAATTATAAGAAAAGTATTGGTATGTCTTTTGATAGTAGGAAGGCTTTTATGGATAAATGGTGCAAAAAAGTACTTATGAAATATTTTTTGTAATCCAAAACTATATACCACACTAACAAGAAGGGTTTTCCCCAAGTTGATCTTCCATAAAAATAGTCAGAAATATGCCTCTAGGTAATGTGGTATCTCACCATTGAAGGGAAATTTACACACATTTTATTGCATCATGTTTTACTATTAAACCATTTTAAAGGGAATAGGATAAGGTTTCTCTATTATTTTCTCATTTCCCTTGAAGTAACTATATTAGGCTTTCATTAAAGACCCTTTATAGATATTATCCATCAAGGGATTATCCTCCTCAAAAAACAAGAAACCCATATGAAAATCAAGAAGATTCACTTATTATAAAGTAGCTGAGATGTAACCCCTGAAAAAGGTCTCTCTATGGGGGATAGAACAAGAGAAGCCTCTCCTTACACCCACCCAACCTCATAGGAGGGGGGAGAAGGAAAAGAGAAAGGCTCATGATACTTCTCCCACTTAGAAAAGCACCAATAAAAAGGCTATAATAAACATCCAATTCTATCAATACATTGAGAATACCAAATTTGAGCTTCATGAACTTAGGGTAGTTAAAGTTTTGAGGATGGATAAGAACATCATCAAACTCTTAAAGATCATCAGATAGAGGTTATCAAAGCTCCGTAAAAACCTATAGATTTTGGGTAGATAAATGGTTATGTACATGGAGTAATAGAAAAATATGAAATAAGAAATAGATGACTTAAGGGACATGAATGGGGACCGTCACATGATAGACAAAGTCAAGGGTACCCCCAAAGGAAAATAAGTTAGCACCAACACCCTAAGGGAGCACAACACCAAAAGTGATAAAACTAGAGGTAAATATGGATAAAAAAAGAACTCAGTAGGAGGATAGAGGCCTAAAATGACATAAATAAATAATAATAGAAATAATATGGTAGAAGGAAGTAGGGAGGAAAATCAATTAGAGGAAATTTAGTTGAGTTTTATGTCTGGTTAGTTGATTCTATTTCTCTACTGCTGACTATGTACTATAGGCCTTATGGCCCTTGCTCTTTTCTATTTCATCTACTATTTTATACTAAAACTAAAAATTTTAGGTCCTTTTAAAACCTAATCTTAATCTATCAAATAAAAAAATAGTAACCTCTCATGGATTCATCTCAAGTCAACTTACAACCTAGAAAATTGACAGTTTGGCCTATAGACCCATTAAGAAAGGCACTTAAACAATTCCTAAAGTGAAAAAAAACTAAGTAGAATGAATTAATTAAGAAAATAAAATTAAATGCTTAAGTGAAATTTACATGTACAATTAGTGAAAATGAATTTTGTAATAAAGTGCATAGAAATATATAATGAGAATTAGGTTTTGTAGCTCTACATTGATGAGCCTTTGAGTAACCTTTTAATATTATCGATCACCATGGATCTAGGCATGATATTAATTTAATTTGAATTTATTAATAATTTTTATCAATGATTCAACCTTTGGGTGGTAGGGGTATCCTATTTTAAATGACTTCCACCTCTCTCTCTCTCTCTCTCTCTCTCTCTCTCTCTCTCTCTCTCTCTCTCTCTCTCTCTCTCTCTCTCTCTCTCTCTCTCTCTCTCTCTCTCTCTCTCTCTCTCTCTCTCTCTCTCTCTCTCTCTCTCTCTCTCTCTCTCTCTCTACGAATGGAAAGAAAGAGAAAGTAAAAGTAACCATGGACTTAAAGCAGGTGAGCAAATTCATCTACAAATTATTTCATAAGGTAATGTTATTGATTATAATTCTCCTTAACTTGATGTTGTTTTATATATGCCTAAATTTGACAAATCCTACCATTTTTCTAAAAAAATTACTTTGATTTCTTATTTTTTGGGTTGAGTCCACCCTGAGAGCCATCTAAAATAATGGGTCCACAACCATTGGCAAGACCATGGTGTAAAACTGGAAGGATTCTATAACCTTACCAAGGGCCTTTTTTTTGTTTCTTTTCTCCAGCCTAGAACACTATATATCCATTATTAACCATGGACCTTGATTTATTTGTAACACTCTAGTTGTCTTTTCTCATTGGACTCATAATTTTTAAGTTTTAGAATAAGCAAGGCTAAAAATCCCCATTTGGGTTAAGTTTCATGGCTTACCTCTCCCCTTATGTAGTTTTATTAACCAACTCATAAAACCCATAGGGCACTCTATATGCCATGATCAAACCAAGTTCTTTATGGTTTGTCCCTAAAAGAAGGTTTGTGTTGAAGTGGATTTATCTTAAGACTTGAAAGACTCTATTGAATACAAATTGGCACTAACAGATTTCTCAATGTATTTTATATATAAATATCCCAAATACTTGATTTTGGTACCATTAATTAGACCATATGATCTAATTATGTTTGTCGATGTTACATGTAACCCCTAATGCTTAGGAAAAGAGTGGTCCTAAAGCCAAACCTCAAAATGGAAATAATGATGGTTGGATCATAGTCACCAATAAAATAATAATAACTCTTCAAAAGGTGGTGGAAGGCCATAAGATTCTTCATATAGACCTGTTGAGAATAACCATGCCTTGACTTCTACTAGCAAAATTGCTTTTCCTAATAAAGTTTCACATCTACTTGTGTGTACCCCACAAGTAGTGGCTTCTTTGGTTGAGTTGTCACCCTCAACTCCACCATCAAAACCATCTCCTAGGGTGAATATTTTAGAGGAAGAATAGATTTTGGTCACCTTGGACCACAAATTAGTGTTTTAGTACTCTTGAAGTCCATTTCCACCTCCTGAGGAGGAGTATATGGCTCATAAGAGATAACTGTTTAAAATGTCTGACTACATCAACAAAAAACTTATGTTTAATCTATTTGATGCAATTGAATATCTCACAAAGGATAATGAAATACACCTTGACGGTTCCTAATGATTATTTATTATTGGAATGTTCAAGGCCTTATTTATCTTCTATGTAAGTATGCAGTCAAGAACAGTTGTCAACCTTTTAGCAGTATGAAAATTATTTACTTAAAAGAGGTTAAAATTGTTATCTTTTTACTATAGAATGCAAAATGAATAATCTATCTTAGGGCCATATGTCAAGCTATTGGGCATGAAGTTAGGTGTAGTGGGTCCATCACTTTTCTAGATCTAAAACTTTATTAAAACAATAATTTTTTGGGATTCAGACCCCACCCACTAGGTGGTTTGGACCCTTTTTAACTTTAATAATCACATCGTTAGGCTGGTTAACTTATATGCCTCTAATGATGTTATGGAATGGGCCTCTCTATGGAGATGGCTATTTGACTTACTTACCAATGTGTATTGGATCTTCTATGGTGATTTCAACATGGTAGAATTAGTTGAAGATAAATAAGGGTGCCTTCTAATGCATTAGTGTGCTGGTGAATTTGAATCTTGGTTTTATATGCACAACAAACTCAAGGTGTTTGATCCCAATCACCACCAGAGGAAAAAATCAGCTACCCCATAGTTTACTTGGTCTAATTTTTGATAGGGAGAAGATAGGATGCTTAAGTGGCTTGACTAAGATTTTCTAGCTAAATAAGATCTTTTATTTTTTTCCCTAGTGCACGATAGGCCAGTGTTGATCACCCCCAATTATTTTTAATCAGATCATCACCCTATCTATGTTAATATTGAGTGGACCATGCCTCAAGTGAAGCCTGCCTCCACTCAATTTTATCTCAATATTTATAAACTTAAACATGAAAGAACAATGGGTCATATTTTCAAAATATGGAATTTGGTTCCCTAACTAAAGGGGGACATTAGCTAGATCCATTGGTGGTTGGATGCTTTTTCTTGTACTTCCACCTTTCTTTGGATCTATAGTAAAAAAGAGGACTCTTTCTAATGATGTCTACATAATGCTATATATAAATCATGAATATCTATGGGTTTCATAAGAGTTAGATATATCTCTTTTTAATATTCAAATTCAAACTCAAATATCCCATTGGTAAAACAAGCTTCAATTAGAGGAGGATCACAAATCCATAAGAGCTCAACTAAGATCTCGTATACATTAGTTGAAAATAGGAGACAAAGTCTCTAAGGACATCTTTGCCCTTATCCATTCCAAGAGAGCTGTTGATATAAATAAAGCTATCAAGGAATAAAATTCTCAACTTACCAAACTTCTTGACGTTTTGCAAGCTTTTTTTCATCAAAACCATGGTGTTTTTTTAGCACAAGCCTCTTCTCTAGAATGGGAGGTATCTCTCCATCAATGCCTATAGGTTGTGCATTGTAAGGTTTCCAATTCCCAAAAGATTTCATATGATAGGACCTTATCTCTAAGCAATCTCCATGAGGCTATTAAGCAAATAGCAGTTGACAAAGATCTAATAATTGATGGTTTATCATGTGAATTACACCAAACCCTTTGCGATATTTTTGGCTCTGATATTTATAAGGTTTATTCTGAAGCTATTTTAACTAACTTTTTGGGACCCCTTATAAATTTGTGTAATATTAATTTTACTCCCAAGGTCAATGATCCTAAAATTATCACCAATTGGAGACCTAATAATTTCCTCAACATCTCCTAAAATATTATTATTAAGGCTTTATCCCTCAAGTTTGAACATACACTTCCTTTAATTGTTAGAAGTGAACAAACTAGCTTTATTTAATGTAGGTTCATTCTGGATAATGTCATTGTTGCCTAGGAAGGTATGGAATGGGCTCAGATCTCTAATCAAAAAGATATGAATGTCAAGATAAATTTTGAGAAGGCCTATGATTGTATTGAGTGTCCCTTTATTCCATCCATGTTGAATTCCCTTGGTTTTGACCCCAAATTTGTTTAAATGGTTAGTATGCTCTTCCAGGATGTTAGGACATGTATTAAAATTAATCACCCCCAATCCTATTAATTTAAACTAAATCATTCTATCTAACAATGATGCCCTTTAGCAACTTCATTATATGTGTTAATAGTATAAGGATTTAACTATCTATTAGCTAATTACACTTCCATGGGTTTGGTGAAGTGCATTTCCCTCCCTTAATCTGACAGACATTTATTAAATGGCCATTTCATAGGTGACACTTTTATCACTTTTCAAGAGGAAGAAGAGTCATTTAATAATGCTATAGAATGTCTCCATATTTTTTATTTGGCTTTAGGCTCATCTATCCAATGGAAAAAGACTCAATGTTATTATCAGTATTTAGGTCCCAAACCTCTTTGGTTGGAGGGATATTAAGCTAGTGGCTTCTTCCAAGGTGCATTTTAAGTTTCTTGGCATCCCTTTTACTTTTTAGGATTCTCCCTCTAATTTATGGTTTTATGTGGTGCAAAAGGTTGAAAAAAAATATTTTTGGATCACAAAGCCTTTATCTCTTAGTGGAAAATTTTAGATTTATTCTAAAGTTTTGGCAGCTACTCATGTTTATTATTATTCCTCTTAGGCCCCTTCTAATACCTCTTATAGTAAACTAGAAAAAATCCTAAGAGATTTTCTATGGGATAATTTTAAGGGTAACAAGGTATTTTATAGAGTTGCCTAGAACATATGCTACTAACCAAAGTAAGATGGTGGTCTAAGTCTCTTGGACATTAGAATTTAAGGCCTTGATATTGGTGTGAAATGGATTGTTAGATTTCTTGTTGGTGATGAATCCTAGAAGATTCTTCTTCACCATTATATTTATCAGGGGATTCCTTGTGGTATAAATGCTTGGCAAGGCTTGGGACTTCACTCCCTTCTTATTAACCTAGTGACAATTAAAGTCAAGGGTACCTTTGTTATATAAATCCAATGGAAAGCATGGGAGAATCTCAAGGCTCATCTTACTTGGATTTATGAGGATTTTAGGAATGGCCTCTCGATTAATTCCTAGTCTCTCTGGGGGTCACCTTGCTTAAATTTTCACAATGTTCCCTTTGCCTTAGTCTCTTAGGTTAAAGGATTAAGGCTTTTTAGAAAAGGTGTTAATTATAAAGGTGATCTCTTTTGCAAGGAAAATCGGTCCTGGCTCACTTGGATACAAATTTAGAACAAATTTCATTTAAATAACTTAGATATAGAGGTTATAGAATAAATTCAAAGTGTCTTACCTAATGAATATTTACACAAAATACGGGTCAACTCACTTGTTCCTTGGTGGAAGGATTGGCATTGGCCTATGGCCAACCCCTTCAATCAATATTTTCCTTGGCTAGGTTATAATTTTCTAGCCCCTTAGCATATTCCATATAAAATGCTCAACCTCAAATAGAATCTTCATTCCAAGCATGGGGTTTGGGCCAAATGCTTTAACATTGTGTGGACTACTATCATTGAGCCCAAAAAAGCTCATTTTTTATGGTGTCTCCTTTATCAAGGCTTGCCTATGGGTGATCAACTCAAGCATCTAAATGTCTCAAACCCCATCTACCTAGCTTATCAAAAACTTGAGACTTTTAAGCACCTTTTTGTTTTTAATCTCATGCACAATCTACATAATGCTAGATTCACTCCCTCTTTCAAACTTTTTTTATCTGAATTCTTGATGTGGAAAATGGCTCTCTTATGGGACTCAGCACTATCGCCTGCAAAATATAATAGATTTTGGAATATATTTCAAGCTAATATTTTTCAAATATGGAAAGCTATAAATTATGATTACTTTAATCATGAAGAGATAGAATGTAGTTTTTATATTATTAACAAAATTACTATTCTATCTAATATCACTCTTCAAATTCAAATATAAACTAATAAAGTCCACTTGGAACTTAACCATCTCCAGTGTTTACTCAACCATTAGGGAAATGCCCCATGTGTGGTTAGCCATGAACCTCCTAAGCCTCAATGTTATCCTATGCCTTCTCAAGGATGAGGGTGTAGACCAATGCTGACAGCATTCTAAAACAAGACACATGAATCATTATCCTCATTTATCACCACCTCAATGGTCTTCCCCATAATGTGGTGGCTTGAGTAGCTCTTCTAGATCTAGAGGTGATAGTAGGGGTTGGGGCTCTCCTTGGTGACATTAGGGGTTAGGGTCCTCCCCCAAGGTAAATTTTTATGTCTAGATCTATAAATCTCTCCTAAAAAATACCAAGATGAAGCATTATAAACTTATCAAACTAATGGTTGGGAGCCCTTACCTATAGACAAGGATTCTCCTACTCTAAGAGGATGTGGTGGTAAGACTTAGGACCCATCATCTCTACTGCCTCCCTCAACATCCATATTTGTTGTGGCTACTTAATTGTATTTTTTATTTATCTTTGTTCCTTTCTCTTTACACTTAATTTTAGATTACGGTAAAAGCAGGTTTTGAAGGGACCCTGAAACCCTTTAATAGAATCAAAAAAGATAAAGCATTAACAACCACTAGGAACATCAGTCCTAAAACCTATTGAAGAGTAGCATAAAACTAGGTTTTATAAGGACTTGAAACCATAATGATGTTATAAAATAGAACAAAGCATATCAGGACATTAAAAATCTACAAAAAAACCCTAGGTTTCTCTATCACTTTGATTTGATGGAGACACCATCAGATCCAATAATAAAGACAGCTATAGCCATGTTGAGAAAAAGGTCGTGCTCCACCATGCCCTCAAACCCTAAAAATGCACAGCCCATAGCCCTGGCATCCTTAAATTCATGGCACTTCTCTTCCCAGTCAGAGATCTTAGGGCCCAGGCTATAGGGAGGGCCATTAGGATCCCTCACCACTTCTGGCTCCTCGAGCTCCTCCTCTTCTTCTAAAATGGCCATGACCTTTACACTCACATTGTTGTCAATAGCCGTGGCAGCCTCCGTGAGCACCCTGTGCAGCTCCCCACGGTAGTTGATGATGAGAACCCTATGTGGCTCCCCATGGCAGAACTCTATTGATAAGTCAACATCCGTGGCGTCCTCCGTAAGCACCCTATGTAGCTCCCCGCAGTAGCTGATGATGAGAACCTTATGCAGCTCCCTGCGGGTGGAACTTTTTATCTCTCTTTACACTTAGTTATTTAAATAATTATGTGATGTTTTTTTTGTGTGTGGTCATTTATTTACCACCTTTTGGACATTTCCCAAGGTGTTTTTGACCTCGATGTGATTATGCTTATGGGTGTGACTTCTCCACCCATGTTTTTTATATGATTAGCATTATACCATGTCCTTGTTTTATTAATATATAGATACGCTCTTCAATCAAAAAAAGTAATATTGTAAAAATAAAATTTTAATAAAAATAAGGTCATGATGATGTCATCATCCTCAAAGTCAAGGAATTAAAAATATATCCATAAAAGCCATAAATCTAGAAATGGAGAGCAATGATTAATAAATATGATATCTCTCCCAATATTAATTATTTGTCCCCTCCTTAACTCAACTAGGGTTAGTCTAAACTCAACCATGATTAACTCTAACCTAATTGCACTTGGATTAGAGTTAGTTTAGAAGGCTATAAATACAAAACTTTAGCCATTGTTCAAATAGATTTTTTAGTGTAATGTTATTATGCTAAAATAAATTAAATAAGATCTTTTAGTGTAATGTTATGATACAAAAATACCTTCAAAGACCCTCTTTGTAGTGTTATAATGCTCATTTGTTGTGAGAGATCCAAGCTAAGCCCAAAATTATAAAGATGATAAGGAGAGATGATGAAAGGAGAACCATTGTCAAATATTCTTTGATCACATGATCAAACACATCCATCTATGGACAACATACAACTCTTGCTCTCAAAGAAGGTAAATAATGGTTGTGTTGTCTTTTATTGATAATCACTTATATTATTCTCTTACTCCTTAAGTGTCTAGACTTGAGGTTTTAGTTTTATTAGTGTGTTTTATTTATTTTTAATCATACTAACATAATAATAATCTCCCCACTTGGATTCCTATTGATCACATAATGGCATGCCTAGTGGGATCCACACCCCACAAAGCTCTTGCAGCTACTTCTTAGAATATTTTAATAACCAATTTTATGCCAAGTTTTTTATTTAATTTCCAAAAAGGTGAAGAAGTTAAAACTCTCAACTAAGTCACAAGGATCAATGACAATCATAATAAATAGGGGCTGACCAATAGAATTGATGTTGATCAAACGAATCAATAATGATCTCTGTGTTAAAAACATAGTCGAACTAGAAACTAGAAATGTAGTAAAATTCAAGTTTTTCTTTATTTTCTTGATGCCTAAAAACCTATTCACTACTTATTTAACATTCTTCTTATAGTTTAGAGAGAAGTTTTGATTTTAAAACATTATTTATCAAGCATTTTTCTATCAAAACACATTTGTTTTTGGTTTGGTTGTAGGAATCGATAATGATCATAAGAGAATCAACATTGAACGTAGAAATTAATCGTGATCCCTATTGATCATTGATTATTACTTTGTTTTTTATTTTTTATAAACTTGAGAGTTAAAATTTGTGTATTTTTAGCTTATTTGTAAGAATACAACTTTGGCTTAACTTGTTTGCAGGGAATTAGGCCAAGAAAGAAGAATTTTGAGTGATTTTAATCAAATTTTCATTTTAGAAATTCCAAATTTTATAAAGGTTAAAAAACTCATTCACATTTGGTTAAGGTGTTGAAAATTCACTTAACAAATTATCCTTTTTTTGTATTTTTACCAAATTTGACAAGTACAAACACGTCTAAAGGGCTAAAAAATTCAAGCACATTTTAATTTGGTGTTAGTAAAAAGAACTTTCATATTTAGTTAGAGATTCTAAGTGATTTTTTTAATTCTTATTTGTTCTTTAACTAGTTCAAGTTTCTTAGATTATATTATTTAATTTTTGAAAACACAAACTTTAACATGTATGCACCCCACTTATCCCCTTTAAGGAACTTGGGTGACCAAATTCACTTAGTTTATTGCCCTTGTTTGTAAAAATTTGTGTCAGAAAGAATATTGTGTATGCCTTCCCCAAGTTCTAAGTGACTTGGGTGATTCAAATGTGACCTCTAAATTCTTTCCATTTTTTTCATTTTTATGCTCTTAGCTTGTGGGTAGGATTTCGTAGCCTCCCCATAATTTCTCTAGGGGTGCGTTGATTTGGGGTTTCATCTCCCAAGATCATACCAACCCTACTCCATGATGTTAGGTTATGGAGCTAAAAGCTTCACTGATGCAAACAGAGGAGGTTGCTAAGTTATAGAGCAACTGACATTAGTCTGATCAGTCGATGTTGGTCATATTTAGTGTGCAAAGCAACTAACATCGATTAAGAGTTAGCCAACATCGATTAGATAGGAACTGATGTTAGCAACCTATGTGTGTGTGCATTTGCATGCGCTTCTATAACTGATCTAATTTTAGACAGACAGTTAGTTTGTATGTAAAAGACTAATTTTAGTCTTGAGTCTGAGTTTTTAATTATTTTAATTAGGAAGTCTAATTATTGTTTGTATGGGATCTATTTAAGAGACCCATGGGGTTGTATTGTAATCAAGGACAAGGACAAAGAAGAGATCCTTCCAATTATAAGATCAGTTGATCTATAGGTTGTGCAAAATCAGGCAAGAGATCTACATGGTAAGTAAGATCAGTTAGATTTGTAGGTGTGTGTGTGTGTGCAAGGTCAAAGGAGATCTACGGGGTAACAAGATTAAGGAGATCTGCAACACAACAAGGTGCAAGATCAGGGAGATCTACTTGGAGTACTTTGAGTACTTGGTGGTATTGGTAGTATTGTTACTTACTGGTGGAGGGAACAACTTTGTATTTGAGTTGGTTTGTAATTGGTTGAGAGAGAGAACTCTGAGGGAGAATTACTCTACACCTTAGAGGTGTGGGAAGAGTGTGATTTCTTCATTGTATTCTGGAAGAGTGTTAATACAAGATTGTATTGTCTCTCATATTCTATGTTGTTTCTGAATTCTAGTTACATATTACTTTTGGTTTAATTTTGTGTTTAGTTGCTTATACAAGGTAATCAATTTTGCTCATAATCCTAACAAGTGGTATCAGAGCCAGGTTCACTAACAATTGGTATAGAGCAGGTTAGTGTTTGTTGATTACAGGTCACTCTCAGGGGTTCCTGATTGAGTGAGGTAAAGTAATGGTAAAAGAAAGTACACTAAGAATGGAGAAATTTAATGGCAAGAATTATCAATTATGGAAGATACAGATAGAGGATTATCTGTATTAGAAAGATCTGTACTTACTGTTGGGTGGGAGTAAGCCCATATGTATGCAAGATGAAGAATGGAAGGTTCTTGATAGAAAGGCTTTAGGAGCTATAAGGCTGACCTTGGCAGCTTCTGTGGTTTCCAACTTATCTCAGGAAAGGACAATGGTAGAGTTAATGGTATCTTTGGCAAATTTATATGAAAAACCCTCAGCTTTGAATAAGGTATTTCTTATGAAGAAATTATTTAATTTGCAAATGATGGAAGGTGGATCGGTACATAGTCATCTTAGTGATTTCCATGGTTTGTTAAACCAGTTAATTTCAGTCAATATAGCTTTTGATGATGAGATTAAGGCTCTCTTAATCTTATGCTCTTTACCTAAAAGTTGGGATAGCTTGGTAATGGCAGTAAGTAATACTGTGTCTACTTCAAATATCTTTAAAGTTGATGATGTTCTTAGTGTAATATTGAATGAATAAATTCATAGGAAAAGCACAGCTGAGACATCAGGTAATGCTTTAAGTGTTGAAAGTAGGGGAAAGCAAAGAAAGAAGGTTGAACAAGGGAAATCAAGGTCAGAGATAGGCAGTGGATCTAAATCTAGGTATGGTAGTATAATATGCTAGAATTGTGGAAAAAAAGGACATGCAAAGAAAGATTGTTGGTTGAAAGAAGATCAGCATGAAGAAGTAGATGTTGTAGGTATTGTTGCACAGGATGCTCTTATAGTTTCTTTGGATATTCAGGTAGAATCATGGGTTTTAGATTCTGGTGCTTCTTTTCATGCAATCCCAAATAGAGAATTTTTTCATGATTATGTCCATGGAGACTTTGGAAAGATTTATTTAGGGGATGGTAAGCCTTGTCAAATGGTTGGCAAAAGGGAAGTGTAGCTGAAATTCTAGAATGGCAACACATGGGTGTTGAAGGATGTCATGCATGTCCCAGTCCTGAAGCGGAATTTGATTTCTGTTGGAAAGTTGGGTGATGAGGGATGCACAATAACTCTCATAGTGTAATCTTAGAAAGTTTCCAAGGGTGCACTTGTTTTAGCGAGAGGTAAGAAAGTAGGTACACTTTATCTATCTACTTATATTATTGATTCTCCTTCTAGTTTATCTACTTTAGATGTAGATGCGAAGATGTGGCTCTCTAGGCTTGGTCACATGAGTAAGAAGGGAATGGATGTTCTTAAGTCAAATGGTAAGAGTTTAGATTTGAAAAGCATAGATCGAGATTTCTGTAAGCAACAGAAGAAAGTGAGGTTTATTGAAACTAGGTCAACAAAGAAGGGAGCTTCTATTAGAGGATCACAGTGGTATGCTACAAGAAAGGATCGAGTTTATTGTAGAAAGAGGAAATCTGATGTTTTTGACAAGAACAAGAAAGCCTTGGTTTTTAAGGAGAAAATGATGGACAGAGATCAGCTCAAGGGGCTAAATAATTTTGAGCAGGGCAGTTTGGACAAGGTTATGATCCAAAGTGAGCTCATAGGTAAATATCATCACTCATAGGAAAACACAATTACCGATGTCGATCTGGTGAGAACCGACGTCAAACAGGTAGGTACCGACATCAGTCATGTGTAGACTAGAGTCAGTGGTGTCAGGCAGGTGGATATCAACGTCAATTAGGGAACCAACGTTAGTGACCAGGTAGACACCGACATTGGTTAGGGAACCAACATTGGTAATTAGGTGGAATCGACATCAGTTAAGTGCAGACCAAGGTTGGCCAGAGGTGACCGAGATCGGTCACTGTCAGAATGGATTTTGGGTGGATAGTAAGTTGTCAAGGAGTCTCAAATGCCCATGTGGAGGATTGAAAGGGTAAGTAAGCCTCAAATTCATTATTCCCCTTCTTTACACTACTTGTTGCTCACTGATGGTTAAGAACTAGGAAGTTTTAAAGATGCAGAGCAGGTAGAATCTAGGAAACAGTGGGAGCATGGCATGAATAAGGAAATTGATTCCTTGGGAAAGAACCAAATGGGAGATTTGGTAGAGTTGCTAGCCAGAAAGAAATCACTGAAAGATGAATGGATTCCCAGGTTAAAGAAAGGAGAGAATGGACATGTGAGATAGAAGGCCAAGTTATATGGTCTTGAGCAGGCTGTAGGACAATGGTGTTTAAGGTTTGACAGGTGTATGACAAAGCATGGCTTTAGTCAATGTCAATGTGACTATTGTGTTTACTTTACTAGGTTGGATAATATTAGATACATTATCATGTTACTATATGTGGTGTATATCCTTGTTGTAGGGTCACACATGCAGGGAGTTGCTGAGCTAAAGGTAAAGTTAGTTCAGAGGTTTGCCATGAAGGATTTGGAAGTAGCAAAGAAAATCCTTGGCATGAATATTTCTAAAGATAGGGAAAGTCACAGGTTGATTTTGTCTCTAGAGGATTATGTGAATAAGGTAGTGGAGAGGTTTAATATGCAGGATGCAGAACTGGTTGGCACACCTATGGATGGATAGTTCACATAACAGTGTCCCAAATCACATGATGAGGTTGGGTAAATGTGTACTAGACCTGATATTACCCAAGTAGTGGGAGTTGTCAGCAAGTTTATGGCCAATCTAGGAAAGGAACATTGAAAAGTAGTTTAGTGGATTCTCAGGTATCTGAGAGGGACCAGCAGCAGGTATTCATGCTATGTAGGGTCAAGCACTTCTCTACATAGGTATGTAGATTCAGATATGGTAGGTTACTTGGATGATACGAGAAGCACCACATGATATGTGTTCACTGTTGGTGGAATGGCGGTTAGCTAGATTTAAGAGTTGCAAAAGGTTGTTGCAATCACAAAGGCTAGCAAGGAAATGATATGGATGAATCGATTCATGGAAGAGTTGGGAAAGGAGCAAGAGAGTTGCATATTATATAGTGATAGTCAAAGAGCAATTCATTTTGCAAATGATTCAGCCTTTCATTCAAGAACTAGGTATATACAGCTTAAGTACCACTTCATTAGACAGGTATTGGAGGATGGACAGTTGAAGCTGGAATGGATCCATACGGATAGGAACCCTGCAGGTATGCTAACAAAGCCAGGAACAAAGAAGAAGTTGAATCCTCATTCAACTTCTGTTGGTCTTCAAGATTGAACTTGAAGAGGGATACAAGCCAAGAAACAAAATTAGAGGATGTAAAGGTACAAGTACAGGTGCATATGTTTATCTCTAAGTGGAAGATTGTTAGGTTGTGGAGCTAAAAGCTTCACTGATGCAAATAGAGGAGGTTGTTGAGTTACAAAGCAACTGACATCAGTCTGATCAATTGACATTGGTCATATTCAGTGTGTAGAGCAATTGACATCAGTTAAGGGTCGGCTGACATCAGTCAGACAAGAACCGACGTCAACAACCTGTGTGTGCATGCATTTGCATGCACTTCTAGAATTGATCTAATTTTAGATGGACAGTTAGTTTGCATGTAAAAGACTAATTTTAGTCTTGAGTTTGCATTTCTAATTATTGTAATTAGGAAGTATAATTATTGTTTGTATGGGATCTATTTAAGAGACCCATGGGGCTATATTGTAATCAAGGACAAGGACAAGGAAGAGATCCTTCCAATTGTAAGATCAGTTGATCTGTAGGTTGTGCAAGATCAGGTAGGAGATCTACATGGTAAGTAAGATTAGTTAGATTTGTAGGTGTGTGTGTGTGTGTGCAAGGTTAAAGGAGATCTGCAGGGTAGCAAGATCAAGGAGATCTACAACACAACAAGGTGCAAGATTAGGGAGATCTACTTAGAGTACTTTGAGTACTTGGTGGTACTGGCAGTATTGTTACTTACTAGTGGAGGGAACAACTTGTTAGGTTGTGGAGCTAAAAGTTTCACTGATGCAGACATGGAGAAGGCCATTGGAGGGGTTGCTGAAGGTTGTTGAGCGTCAGAGCAACCGGCGTCGGTCTGATCAGCTGACATCGGCAGGATAGTGAAGAGAAGCAACCGACGTCGGTCACCTCCAGGCAGACAGGGACCGACGTCGGTCACCTGTGTGGTTTGACTGCGAGCTTATTACGGGCAGTTAGCTAACGAACCAAGTGTTTGCATGATTAGAGCTATTTTTAGACTGAGAGCTGCGGATCTAATTATTGTAATTAGATGTCTAATTATTGTTTGGATGAGATCTATATAATAGACTCATGGTTGTATTGGAAAGGTGTTCTAGTTTGAGTTGAGCAAAGTTTGTTCCTTCTATGTGTGAGGTGAGCAAGGGTGTTCCTCCTAGTTCCACAGTACCAGGTGTAGGTGCTGGATTGGAGAATCAGTAGGGTTCTTCATGTATGTAGGATCTTGGTCACAGGTGCATGGCCTATATAAGAGATATACATGGTAAGTAAGATTGTTGATCTGCAGGTGTATGTGTGTGCAAGGTCAAGGTTCACAGGTGAGCAGAACCAGGTTTGATTTGCAGGTGTGCAGGATCATATAGACAGCAACACAACAGAGAGCAGTATCAAGAAGGATCTACTTGGAGTATAGGTGTGTACTCGGATAGAGAAAAGAGGAAGGCAAGGGAGTTCCTTCCATAAGTATGGTCTATTGAATTGCAAGTTGTTGTAGGTTCATGGGAGATCTACTTGAAGTAACTTGAGTACTTGTGGAGTGCGTGGAGCACTTGTGGTGTGCGTGGAGCACAAGAGGTGAACACCAACTCTGTATTTGAGTTGGGTGTTGGGACCTGAGAGGGAGAGCTTTGGGGAGAAGATTTACTATTCACTTGAGGTGTGGGAAACCTCTGTAAGGTGGTGGAGAAGAAGTGGCATCTTATTTATTGTATTCTTTTCTATATAAAGTGTTAATACAAGTTGTGTATTGTCTCTCATATCTTCTGTTATTCTGAATTCTAGTTACTTGGTGAATCTGGTTTATTTCCGCATATTAAGTTGCTTGGTTTGGTAATCATATTGTGCTCTTTTGGTGGAGCAAGATCCTGACAAGTGGTATCAGAGCAAGGTTGTTGGCTCATAGCTTGATACCACTGACAAGTGGTATCAGAGCTTTTGGTTGGGATACTAACAGATTGGTTTAGATCTGGGTAGTGTGTTTTGATTACAGGTCACTCTCAGGGGTTTTTGATTGAGTGGGAGTAGAGTAATGGCAGATGAAAGTAAGCTAAGAATGGAAGAGTTGAAAAGCACAGATAGTCACTCACGGTCCTATGGAAAGAAAGAGCAGGTAAAAGATTATTGTTGGTTGGTAGCAGATCAGCATGAATAAACTGAAGAAGCAGATGTAGCAGGTGTTGTTGCACAGGATACTCTGGGAGGTTTCTTGGATAAAGTTGAATCTTGGGTAAAAGATTCAGTTGCCTCTTTCCATGCAGCCCTAGGTAGAGGAGCTGGTGAGCCTTGCCAAAGAATTGGCAAAGGGGAAGTGAAGCTGAAATTGCAGGCGGCCAACACACAGGTGTTGATGAAGGTCATGCAGGTCCCAGGTTTGAAGATATGGCTAATTTCTTCAGAAAGATTGGGTGATGAGAGATGCATAAGAACTCTCATAGCGGATGCACTTGAATTAGCTGGTGGTAAGAAAATAGGTACTCTTTATCTACTTGTTTATATTACTGATTCTTCTTCTGTTGCGGAGACGTGGCTTCGTAGGCTTGGTCACATGAGCAGGAAGGAGATGCATGTTCTTAAGTGAAAGACAGATATATTTGATAGGCTTAAGAACTGGAAAGCCTTGGTGTACTTGGAGGAGATGGTGGACAGAAATCAGTGGATGGTGCTGGATACTTTTGAGTAGAGCAGTTTGGACATGGGTTTTGATTCAAAGGAGCTCGCGGGTAAAAATTCATCACTCACAGGCGAACACAGATACCGGTGTCGGTCAGGAGGAACCGGTGTCGAACAAACAGGTGCCGATGTCAGTCATGTGTAGACCGAAGCCGGCGATGTCGGGCAGGGTAAGACCGACGTCGGTCAGGAGGACCGACGTCGACAGTAGTTAAGACCGATGTCGGTCAGAGGACCGACGTCGGCAGAAGGGACAGCGCAGGGTCGGTAGTCAGGGATAGATGCATGGAACCGACGTCGGTCGGATGCAGACTGTGGAGTGACTGAGGTCGGTCACTGTAACGGATTTTGGGTGGACAGCACGCTGTCAAGGAGTCTCAAACACCCATACAGAGGATTGAAGACGTAAGTAGGCCCTCAAATTCATTATTCCTCTTCTTTATACATGTTGTTGATTGTAGAGCAGGAAGGATCCAGGAAACAGGTGTGAGCTTGGCATGGATGAGGATGTGATTCCTTGGAGGAGAACTAGACAGGTGTGTTTTGGTAGGGTTGCCAGTAGGTATAAAAGCACAGAGACGAACGGATACCTTAGTTGAAGAATAGAGTGAACGGATACGTGAGACGGAAGATCAGGTATATGGTCTTGAGGAGCTACAGGATAGTGGTACAGGTTTTGACAGGTGGAGGACGAAGCATGGCTTCAGTCAATGTCAGGGTAACTACTGTGATTTGTCTTACCAGGTGGATGATGAGTCGCGACATCATTTTGTTGCTGTATGTGGATAGTATGCTAGCTAGCAGGGGTGTACATACAGGGTTTTGTTGAGCTAAGGGTAAGATTAGTTCAGTGGCATGTCATGAGGAGTTTGGAGCAGTGAAATTCTTTGACATGGAAGACATGGAGATCACTGGTTGATTTTGTCTCGAGTGGGAGCTGATGTGAATCAGGTGTTGGCGAGGTTTAGGATGCAGAGCTGGAGCACACTAAGGGCTGGACAGGTACAGTGTCCAAAATTTCATGAGGTCTGGTATAGACCTGAGTATTCCCATGCAGTGGGAGCTGTCAGAGAGTTAGGAGCCAATTTGAGGAAGTGGATTTCAGGTACTTGAGAGGGACCGGCAGCAGGGATTCATGCTATGCAGGGTCAGGACTTCACTACATGTGTTTGTAGGTTCAGATGTGGCAGGGTACTCGGATGACAGGAGGTACACCACGGGATGTGTGGTGGGTTGTCTTCAGGATTGATCTTGAAGAGGGATACAAACCAGGAAACAAATTAGACGGAGTACAGATATAGGTACAGTGTAGCTGTTTATCTCCAAGTGGGAGATTGTTAGGTTGTGGAGCTAAAAGCTTCACTGATGCAGACATGGAGAAGGCCATTGGAGGGGTTGCTGAAGGTTGCTGAGCGTTAGAGCAACTGGCATCGGTCTGATCAGTCGACGTCGGTAGGATAGTGAAGAGAAGCAACCGACGTCGGTCATGGGTCGGCCGGTGTTGGTCACCTCCAGGCAGACAGGGACCGACGTCGGTCGCCTGTGTGGTTCGACTGTGAGCTTATTACGGGCAATTAGCTAACGAACCAAGTGTTTGCATGATTAGAGCTATTTTTAGACTGAGAGCTATGGATCTAATTATTGTAATTAGATGTCTAATTATTGTTTGGATGAGATCTATATAATAGACTCATGGTTGTATTGGAAAGGTGTTCTAGTTTGAGTTGAGCAAAGTTTGTTCCTTTTGTGTGTGAGGTGAGCAAGGGTGTTCCTCCTAGTTCCACAGTACCAGGTGTAGGTGTTGGATTGGAGAATCAGCAGGGTTCTTCATGTATGTAGGATCTTGGTCACAGGTGCATGGCCTATATAGGAGATCTACATGGTAAGTAAGATCGTTGATCTGCAGGTGTATGTGTGTGCAAGGTCAAGGTTCACAGGTGAGCAGAACTGGGTTTGATTTACAGGTGTGCAGGATCATATAGACAGCAACACAACAGAGAGCAGTATCAAGAAGGATCTACTTGGAGTACAAGTGTGTACTCGGATAGAGCAAAGAGGAAGGCAAGGGAGTTCCTTCCATAAGTATGGTCTGTTGAATTGCAGGTTGTTGCAGGTTCATGGGAGATCTACTTGAAGTACCTTGAGTACTTGTGGAGTGCGTGGAGCACTTGTGGTGTGCATGGAGCACAGGAGGTGAACACCAACTCTGTATTTGAGTTGGGTGTTGGGACCTGAGAGGGAGAGCTTTGGGGAGAAGATTTACTATTCACTTGAGGTGTGGGAAACCTCTGTAAGGTGGTGGAGAAGAAGTGGCATCTTCTTTATTGTATTCTTTTCTGTATAAAGTGTTAATACAAGTTGTGTATTGTCTCTCATATCTTCTATTATTCTGAATTCTAGTTACTTGGTGAATCTGGTTTATTTCCGCATATTAAGTTGCTTGGTTTGGTAATCATATTGTGCTCTTTTGATGGAGCAAGATCCTGACAAGTGGTATCAGAGCAAGGTTGTTGGCTCATAGCTTGATACCACTGACACAACTCTGTGTTTGAGTTGGTTTGTAATTGGTTGAGAGAGAGAACTCTTGAGGGAGAATTACTATATGCCCTAGAGGTTTGGGAAGAGTGTGATTTCTTCATTGTATTCTGGAAGAGTGTTAATACAAGATTGTATTGTCTCTCATATTTTGTGTTGTTTTTGAATTCTAGTTACATATTACTTCTGGTTTAATTATGTGCTTAGTTTCTTATACAAGGTAATTAATTGTGCTCTTAATCCTAACACATGATGGGGTATATAAATTTGGAAAACCATTGGATGGGATAGTGATGAGTTATAAGCATGACCATCCCAATGAGTACTTGGGCCACGAGATAGCTAGACATCAAAATCCACTATGTAATACATGATTAGAGTCATTATACAAAGGAATAGACCCTTTCATAGTAAGTTAGACATTTTTGATTAAATTAACATGATTGATCCCTTGTGTTAACCACACTTGGGACTATATATTACGTGCAAAACTTATAGATTTTAGTCAATCCCCACTTATCATTTAATTTCATGCCAAATTTTGAGTGGTCCTCACTCTATGTTCATTCCATGTATTAATGCTTGAGAGACAGAGTGGGCATAAATGCTCTACCTACACCTATAATTTAATTTTTGGTTTAACACTTAATTCCTCATAAGCATTGGTATATCGGTGGAAACTTAGGCTGAAGCTATACACACCCATGTCAGTTATAGGACTAGGATGAGCAATTTTTACTACTTATATTTTCTTGGATTTACATGCGTGTTTTGAGACTAGAAACTATTTGACTATTCAAAAACTAGTCATAAACTAAGCACATATTTTTACACCACTTTATCCTAAGAGGTGTTATTTTGTCCAGTTAGTGTCACACTTTTGCCTTAGACTTTTCATTGTAAAACATTTATGTGTGTCATTTGTTTAAATAGGGCATTGTTACACTACCCATTTCATTACAAATATTTACTTTGGAGTTTTAAAAACCATTGTCATACCTTTTGATCAAAGTATCATCTTTATGCTACTCATATTATTTCAAAAGCATTACCTTGTTTCAAACCAAGTTCAAAATCACGTATGCCTTTGGTGTATAATTGGAGTCATTATGGCATCCATTTGAGTCTAGAATGTTATCTATTTGAAGCATCCAAGTCTTTTAAACCAAGTTTAAAATTTGTGTTGTGAAGTTCAAATTAAAATTTGATTGGTCTACACCTATGTCTTACTTAATTTTGGCTTGGATGTTTATCTCTCACCTTTGAATTGTATAATTTGGACTAATTCCTTGCTTTTTTTGGAGACCCTTTTGCCTAGATCTATGAAGTGTTATATTTTCCATGTGCCACGAGTTTTTTTGTTGCCTTAAACTAAGGTCAAAACTCTCTTTTCAAGTACAACCTCAAGCACTATTAGTTTACATTAGAGCCTTGCTTATCACTTGGGCTTGAATGTTTTACTCATTGTTCTTATTTTTGTTTACTTGAGATTGAATTTCCCAATTAGTTTAAGGCATGTGCCTAAAGTGAATTTTTTATACCAAGGTCAAGTTTTTTTTATAATCCATGTGATTTGATTAAGTTAAAGTGTTTTGAATTATTTTAGAGTTAGACTAATTTCTTTGCAAGTTTTTACCTTGCTCTAGTTTATTTTAAAATGTCTATCTCTGTGCCTTCTTACCAAAGACCTAGCATTTTCCTTTCAATTTTCAAACCAAGTTTATTTCAAAGTATAACTTTGTGCCTTGTTTACAAACACATAGAATTTGCATTATTTTTTATATTTAATTTGTACCTTTTGATTTTGGCTTTGTGCCTTGTTCCCAAAGACCTAGCACTATTTTCATTTTAGACCTAAATTAGATTTGTTTGAAACACTTTGCAAAAACCAAGATTCAAAATTTGCCATTCATTTGACCATTTTTATACAAGACGTTAGACCTTAGAGATATTTAATACCAAGCTTACCATTGATGATTTTGGATAAAAGATCCATTCCTAGGCCAAGGTTAGATTGTTTGCAACAATAGACTAAGGTTTTCATTTAGACAAAGTTTTTAGACATACCAAACATCAATCAATTATTGTAGACCACATTTCAAGAGTTTTGTGAACTCTAGACCTTTTTTTTATGAAACATTAGTTGTGAGTTTAGATATGACTTGCTACACATGTAGCAAAACCATGCATAATCTAGATTATGATGATGTAGTCATGAATGATGCCTTTGTTCAAGACCCATATGGTGATGATGTAGTTTGTGAGATGAATCCATATCTTCCTTACACTACTCAATATGTGAAATAAGGCCAATATCCATTAGCATATTACCTAGTTAATACACCTCCTTATCTAGGTCAAGAGAAAGAAAAAATATCCCAATACCTTATTAGTGTGTTATTTATCAAACAAGACCAACAATAGCCACAGTCATCTACTAGTTACCTTCAAGTTCTCATGCCTATGTCACACCAATATCCATATATACTTTCAAAGGGAAAATGCCCCAAGGAGGACCAATTCATGCAAATGCAACAAACATATTAGACTTATCTTAATATAGTGTTGAATACTTTCAATGCTATGGCCATATCAAATGCTCCAATCATATAACCAACTCCTTCAACAAGAGTGCTAGTTTATTTGTTAGGTCATGATAATCTAGGTGTTAACCCATTTGTCCAAAGTAATTGATGAGTCCAAAAGATGACTAATTATTAAAATCAATTTTATTTATTTTGCTTCCATTACCTCTCTACTAGACTGAACAATGCAAGGATCTTAGGCTTATATCTGATCCTAGTGTAGTAAATGTATGCTTTATCTTAATTAATGTAACTAAAGTCTAAGTTATTAATTCTATCATTTAATATTTTGTGTATATATAGATGATACAACATTTTATAAGGACTAAGGACCTTTTTTATGATCTTCTATGGAAACCTATAGGAAAGATTTTGATATTTTGGCAAGCTATAAACTCATTAGACACTCTTCTAGTTCATTCAAGTCTTCTCCAGACCAAGCTACAGACTTGTTTTAGATTAAGGTAAAAACAGGTTTTGAAGGGGCCCCGAAACCCTATTACAGAAACAAGGAAGATAAAGCGTTTACAAGCACCAGGAAGAACATTCCTGAAACCTACTAAAAAGTAGCAACAGCCAAAGGTTATTCAGGAATAACCTCTATTAACATAGTACAATCAGCCCCCTAATTTCTAAATAATGATTTAATAACTATTTTTTAGGGGTAAAATCCAGAATTGTTGCCTGCCTTCCATCAGCTATATTCTACTTGCTTTCTAGCTCTCTGATTTTCCTTATGGGTCTTCTTCCAGGTTTATCCAAACAGCCAACATCCGGTTTGACTTTTGAATTCTGCTCATCTCTTTTTCCAGGATTATCCATAAAAGAAACAAGGTGTTTTGCCTTCATTTGTTGTTCTTTTTTGCTACTTCTGGTTTCAATTCCCTTAGTATTAGTTTTCTTTTCAGCCCTTTTCCTTTGGTTTGGAAGATGTTTTAAATTTTCTCCATTGTCATTCACACAAAACTCGTCCAACAGCGATTCATTAACAACCTAAATCTCCATTGGCTGAGAAAGAGGAGGGTTTCTCACTTCTGATTTATTTCCAGTTTCAGCCGAGATTTCTCCATCCTCAAGCACAACTTTGCCTCCTGCCTCTCTCCATTGATCCTCTACCCTTTGATAAAGGACGATTTGCTTTGATAAAGTAGTCAAATCTTCTTTGCTTTGTGTGGGTAATATGTTATCTGAATGCCCTCCAATTTCTTCTGTCTCAGAAATTTCATTCTCAAGGAAGATCTCTTTATCAACCTCAGGAAGTGAGCCTTTAGGATCTTCAAAAGACAACACTTTACCCTCCTCAGCATTTAAATCTTTATTTTCTTCATTATCCAATTGTTCTTGTCCCAGATCCTCTTTGGGTTTCCAAACTTTCTCAAGCTGGACCGTGGACTTTTTCCCATCCAAAACACCATTAAGGTGAGTTTTGCTTCTGGATGGACAATTTTTTACCCAATGCCCCTATTTCTTACAGGCATAGCAGGAATTGGGTAGATCTTCAAAAATAATTCTTTGAGACTTTTTACCAAACTTGGAGATAAGATCCATCTTTTCTGGGAGCTTGTTTAAATCTGCCACTTTGACATACATCCTGGCAGTTTGGAGTTTGGTTTTGGTTTGTCGTAGCCTTGTCCAAAGCCATAAATTCCCCAAAAGCACTGGCTATTCCTTTGAAAATGTCCTCATGCCAGAACTCTAAAGGGAGACCAGGGAGTCTAACCCAGATGGGAGTTGTTAAGAAAAAAGAATAAGAGAAATCCATATTCAACTCCCATTTTTTGATAGTAAGAGAGCATTTTCCAAACGTCCATGGTCCTCCACACAGCACCATAATCATATCTTCTTTGCAGTTGAAGGTAAAAGAATAAAAGCCATTCAGCATAGGTGCAATAGCTATCTCTCCTCTAATGACCCATTTCCTTTTAACCATTTTTGTTAGTGATTCAAGATCTGGTCTAGCTCCTAAAAATTTACCAATTAAGGTGAAATCCATAGAGGACACAGAACAATCTATTAAAGGATCTGGAATAAACACTTCATACTCACCTTTCTCCCAGCATGTTTTTGCAGTCACCAGCGGGAAAGAGGATTTTCCAGTGGGTTTTTTGCCAAACAGAGATGACCACATCCTCTATTCAGAATACCCAGCCTTCAACCCTTCTGAGGATTTTTCCTTATTGAAGTCTCCTTTGTTTTCCTCTTTCTCACTTTCCTGGCTCGACTGGGAACCATGAACTCCATGAGAAAGGTCATTTCTGCAAAAAGAAATACCATTTTTTGCATCACCCACAAGTTGTGATCCTTTATTCTTCTCATCCCCTCCTCCATTCCTTCCGGGATTAGTCCCTCCTGTTTGCTTCTCCACCCCCTGTTCAGCATTTTTCAAGTCTGGCAGAGCAGCACGCAGGCCTAGACTTGTTTAGTAGCTATAGACTCTCACAATATATTCCAATAGACTCAGCCAATAGTTATGGACTCATCGAGTATGTAGTTGTAGACTCATTCAAGATCTGATTTCATTCTTCATTGAATCATTCCACCTAACCTAGCATATTTTCTATGGACTTATTTAACATCTAGGTTCCTTAAAGCAAGTTGTTATGAACTTCACTAGGTATTCATAGAAACAACTCCAAACTCTACCTGAGTTTATACAAAGTTTCTCTAGACTCTGCCAAAGTTTCTATGGAGTTGCTCCAGACTCTACTAAAACTTCTTTGAACTCTTCCAGTCTAATTTTTGAGCTTGTAAAACTAAAATATCTATACTTGAATATTGTTTTGGTCACTTGTTATTTATAAGATAACTATAAATAGTAGATCTATAAATAAACTTTATATATGTATGTATGTATATATGTACATATATATGTATATATGAATGTATATATATGTATGTATGTACATGCACACACACACACACATACATACATTTATATATATATATATAGTATGTACATATATACGTAAATAGGAATGTATGTACACACACACACACACACATATGTATGTATGTATGTATGTACATACATTCCTATATATGTATATATGTACATACACACACATATACATACATATATATACACACACATATATACATAGACATATATATATATATATATATATATATATATATATATATATATATATATATATATATATATATATATATATATATATATGTCTATGTATATATGTGTGTGTGTATATATATGTATGTATATGTGTGTGTATGTACATATATACATATATAGGAATGTATGTACATACATACATACATACATACATACATGTGTGTGTGTGTGTGTGTGTACATACATTCCTATTTACGTATATATGTACATACACACACACACACACACACACACACACACACACACACACACACACACACGTGTGTGTGTGTATCAATTAGTGTTAATATGTCACATAAATATTTATAAGGAAAACTAGTCTAGTAGATCTAGGAAGACATTCTTAGAAGATATGCAATGGATTTTGTAATGAAAATATCTTCCTATTTCAAACTGCCAATCACCTATTTTGAATAACCACTGAAATTAAGAGATTTATCTTGATAACAGAAAATTGGTTACTGAGATTTAGGGAAGTACAGTTACAAAATTATATAACTAAATTTTAATGTCTTAATATAGAGAGAAAAATAGAAGAAATGTAACATTTTATTGTTCAGTTAATGTTCAAGCATAGTTACATACATATTCAAGTGATCTATTTTGATTAATAAAGATAGCTCTAATTTTCAAGTACTAAGTTTTTTTTCACTCTTGTTCCTAAGATGAGTAAGGGCCCACTCTCTTCAAGAACTAGGAACATATTTCCATATGATATTTTATATATTTATAATTTTTAGTAATTATATATATATATATATATATTTCATTTTCATAACAATAATTATAAATAGAATTAAAAACCTATAGGAAATTATCTTTTAGTTCTAAGAGTTAATTCAAGATTGCAAATCAGTGTGTTTAATTTCAGCAAATTATTTACTTGAAACAAGTGTGTTTACTTTGAGCAGATTGTTTACTTCTAACAAGTGTGTTTACTTCCTACAGATTGTTTGCTTTCATCAAGTGTGATTACCTTTAGTAGATTATTTATTTTCAACAAGTGTGTTTATCTTAGTAAATTAGATTACAAAGTGTTTTAATTTTGCAAGTGTGTTTCTTTATTACATAAGCAAATCCTTTATATAATTTATTAGATTATACATTTATAAAGATAACCCCACAAATCATATCTATAAGACCTAAAATGATGGACCTTATTACAAATAACTTTGGATATTGCCCCTAGTTTGAATGACATCAATAGATAAAGTTGATTAAATGAAGGGATTAATGACACCCATCATTTTTGAAATCATTGTCAGGTATCTATAAGGTATTAGTAAGGTAACCCTTATTGGTTTATATTAAAAAACCAAAAACATTGAAAAACCAATTAAAAATAATAAAAATAATTTATGAGCTGACCTAGAGACGTTAAAGGAAGGTTCATCTCCAAAGATCTTGAGTTATGAATACAAGAGGAAAGAATAAATTTTTTGACTGAGAGATCTAAAAGTATAATAAAAACACTTGAATCACACTTAGATTCATCACCAAAATTAGTATCATCATCACAAAAAAAATTAGTAAGAAGAATCACATTTGGGAGATCTTCTCCTATAGGAAGAATTAATCATGAGGATCATTTATTTGAAATAGTATGTCTTAGACCTCAATCTTTGAAAATCAAGAAGAAGCAATAAATTGGATCTCTAATAAAAGTTGGGAAAAAATAGAAACCATGTATGAAAACCAAAGAAATATAGAAAATATTGAAGAAAATAAAATGTAATTGTAACAAGATAGAGCCTTTTTTTTCCTATAGTCATAGATCCAATAGATCAAACCTCTATGAAAAATATTTTACCATCAATTCTACCAAATTTTAGTGGTAAGTCATCATAAGATCCATATCAATTCCTATTTGATTTCAAATTTTTATTCCAAATTTATGATTACACAACTGATAGTCAGAAACACAAACTATTCACTTCTATACTTAAGGAGGCAACCATGAGGTGGTTCATGGATCTTCCAAGTGATTCTATTAATACATGAAGAGACATGAAAACTACATTCCTTGATAAATATCAAGATTAGTGTAGATTAATGGATAATAAAGAGTATTTATTCATTATCAAAAATAATGAATAAAAAATTCTAGAAGATTATCTAGATAGATTCACATTTACCCACAAACGTATAGTTTATCCACTTAAAGAAGAGGTAGTACAAATGGTCTTTATTAAGGGACTAGATAATGAATCTAAGGATTCTCTAAACTTGATGGGTAAAAGAGACATAATCAAATTAATATTCCACCATATTTTAGATCTATGTATTAATTATTATAGAACAAAACCAAGCATTAGAAAAGGAAAACTAGGCGAATCCAATGAAGTTAGTCAATTGATGGAAGAATTTGTAAATTTCAAAACTAACATTTTGGTCCAGTTAAATACTATATTAGATGGTATTAAATCCAAACCTAATTTCACCATATAACTCATATCCATCTACTATCCAAAATCTAAATTAAAACATGCTCTCAAAGATTCTGCTTTGGATAAAATAGAAATATGTGGGATATGTGATAGTAAAGATCATGACTCAAATCATTGTAACCATTTTTCTATTTTGAAAAATCAATTAAAAAAATACACAACTTGTAAAATATCTGAATCATATGCAAAGACAAAATATATTTCTACAAAACTAGACTCAAGGTTAGTTTGACCCAAGAAATCCCATTAATCCATGGATGACACCCTAGATTACTCAAACAACTCAACCTGTATGGGGACAAGCACACCCACAATGAGATGATCAAGAATGGATGATGCCTCAACCTTAGATGATTCCTTAAAAACCATGGATACCCTAACCACAATCACAAAAATGGGAAAATACATATTGGAACATCGATCCATAGTTTAACCCCCCACATAAGGTTTTCACCACAGTAAGCTTTGATGGAACCTCCTACAACTCAACTTATACAAGTCAATTAGCCCTAATTACTTGTTCAACTAGTGGATAACCCTAAGAAAAAATTATCATCCCCTATCTATGTAAATGAACAAGGAGAAATCATAAATATAGGATATATTGAGTTTTCAAACATTTAGCTTAAATCAGGTAGAATAATTCAAAAACCTCTTATCACCATCTTTGTACTACCCAATGAAAAACCAAAAATAGATACACCTCAATCCACAATTAGAAAAGATGAATCCAAAGAAATGACATAAAATATAAAGGAACATATTAATAATCCACCTATTCCTTGTATTAATAGATTGAAGGAAATTGAAACCAAGAAAGATCTAATTTGATTCAAGAATTAAGAAAATTGAACATTGAATTACCCTTGTTACGATCCATCAAGGCTATTCTAGAATTAAATAGAGTCATTAAAATCTTGTGTGTCAAGACATCTGTAAGAAAGAAACAATACCCAAAGACCATACATGTAGATCATAAACTAGTTGATCTTTTAGTAAAAAAACTACTACTACCCAAATAAGCAGACCTAGGAAGTATTGTCATAATAGTTACCATTGGAAAGAAAGATAAACCCAATATTCTAGTAGATTTGGGTGCAACAATCAATATAATGACAACTAAAACTCTCCAAACATTGTCCCTTATGGGGATGTAACCTAACTCCACCATTATCCAAATGCCTGATCATTTAGTTACTAAACTATAAGGTATTATAGAAGATGTAGTTGTAACAATTGAGTCATGGGAGTATCTAGTAGATTTTATGGTGTTGTAACCTAAAATCAAGAAGTTAGTATACCCCCTCATTTTGATAATACTTTGGATAGATAGTATATCAATATTAATTGATTTTAAATTAAGGGATATGACTATTTAAAATGGTCTAAAATCAAAATGAATACCCTTATATCCCCTTGAAAAACCCTTGTTGGATTACACTGAAACACTTTGGGTAGATGAACCAAAAAAAATGAGAATAGTCTTTCATCTTTGGCCATAATTATCATATAAGGACACATGCAAGAATTATCTTATGATTTAGCACAAGATATAAAAGAATCCACTGACATCATGAACCTAGCTACAAACTTTGTCAGTGTGTCCATTATGGACTCTATTAATATATCCGCTATGGAATCTGTCAGTTTGTCCACTACAAACTTTGTTAGTCTGTTTGCTATGGACTCTACTAAACTATTTGCTACAAATTCTATCTAATTCTTGGATACTAACTAAATTAATCCATTAGTTATGAACTCCACCAGACTTGTTACTATAGACTCAATCTTTGAACATTCAACATATGACCATAGACCATTGCAATAAAGTATTTTGAATTGGGCATAAGATAAACCAACTATTTTTTAACTGCATATCATTATCCATTATCCAAAATCATTCCTCCAGGAGATGGATATGTAAAATATGTAACTACATTTCATCTATTATTACCACATCCATGCCCTCTTAATTCCTTGATGATTAAATTTAAACAAGTAGAATATGTCCATTTTGACACTAAACAAATTATGGTATTACCAGGAAAAACATTGAACATAAATAGTTGGTTAACCCATGATCAAGAAATGAAAGTTTTTTATGTCTTATAAAAGCACAACAAAGCATTTCCTTGAAATTATATAGATATGAGAGAAATTCATCTCAATGTTTGTACCCATCACATTTACACAAGCCAAAACAAACCAATTAGACAACCATAAATATGGATAAATCCAACATTAAGAGATATTCTAAAAATTAAAATTTAGAAATTATTGAATGTAGGATTCATTTACCCTATTTTAGATAGCCAATGGGTTTCTCCAATGGTAATCATACCGAAGAAAAAAAGGAAATGGAGAATGTGTGTAGATTATCAAGAGCTCAACAAAGACACTATGAGGGATTATTTTTCTCTTCTTTTTATTAATCAAGAGCTTGATAATCTGGAAGGAAATAAATATTTTTCCTTCTTGGACATATTTGGGTACAATCAGATAATAGTGGTAGTCGAGGATCAATACAAAACCACTTTCACCTATCCATGGGGTACATTTATTTATAGAGTCTTATCATTTGGTCTGTGTAATACCCTAACTAATTTTCAATGAGTAATTTTAGCCATATTCTATAATTTTACTAATGATTGTGTATAATTGTACATACATGACTTCACTGCTCATAGAGATATATGTTGTGCAAACTAATTATCCAGTGATTACCAGATTCACCATTATGATTAAACATTAATTATCAACCCTAGGTACGTAAGCTTTTCAAGAGTGTTAGCACTATATATGCATCACTGATTTAGAAATAAACTTGCTTTTCTAGTTTTAGTATAATGAATTTATGCTAAATTTATCAAATATATATATATATATATATATATATAATGAAACTATTGTGAAAGAATTATAAAACTATTCCACACTTATGTATCATACTTATATAATCAAACTTAATAGTAAAATCAACTTACACAACACACTAGTAATTAAAGAGGGTCAGGATATTCACAATAGCTCAATAATGACTCTATTTTATATAGTAGCTGTAGGCACTCTATGGTAGCTACAGGCAACCTATAGGTGAAACCTTCAATTTCTATGAGCATTCTATAGTGGTTGCAAGTAACCTATAGGTGAATCATATAATTGTTATAGGTATTATACAATGCTACAAGAAACCTATAGGTGAAGCCTACAGTTGTTGTGGGTACTCTATAGTGGCTATGGATAACCTGTAGGTGAAGCTTATAGTTGTTACAAGCACTCTGTAGTGGGTACGAACAAACTGTAGGTGAAGCATGTGGTTTCTATGGACAGCCTATAGTAGTTATGGCTTAACAAGATTCTACAGCTTTACATGACCCTTCAAATGCTTGTTAGATAAAGTCACACCAATATAATTCAATCAAGTAAAAACATCAATAATACATAACATAACACATATATGTATTGATGAACATAGAAAATCATAAATTCATTCATTCATTTGCATTAGTGATGGATATTTATAGGATTTACATAGAAAAATACATAGACTAAGCATAGATGAGTCTATAAAAGTAAGTAATTGGTGACCTCATCATTCCCCCCTACTTAGCCTCTTACTCAATCTTAACCAAGCCTTGGTTGCATTCTAAAACCACAAAATTTTCTAAAGTCTAGGGGTTCAAGATGGCCTAACCCTTCTAAGATATATAAACCTTTAGCATTCTCAATGTGTTTCCATCTATTCTTCTTTGCCTCTCTGTCAGTTGGAACATTTCCTTCCCGATCAGAGATTGAGAACCAAAATATAGGGGGTTGAAACATTAATCCCAACCATTATACTCTCCATTTCCTGAAAAGTTTAATATACAAGTATACTCTATGGATGGCCTCCCTAAGGTTTTGAGGGGAGTATGGTTCCTTAATTTTTAAGGCATCTGAGAGTTCTTCCCATCTATGAGAGTAGGTAAAAAAAATTTATCTTCCATCTCCTTCCATGAGACTCAAATAGTGGTTCTAGACTTCCACTTATTTTCTAACAACCCATTCTTGTGGAGCATTTATATCCATAAATGAGATCCATTCTTCTACTATAGCATCTAAATCTTTAGATTCACAACTGATTATTAGGGTGGATTTTTTCTCCTTTCCTTGATATTCTTCCATTTGTTTTTTTCTTTCAATTTCATTCAAAACATATGAAAAAAATGCTTTTAATAGGACATCCCCCAAATATATGTTTGGATTTCATTCTGTATCACTAAGAATAACATATTGGTGAATGTAGAATTCACTTATCTAGGCTTGAAGATTAGGATCAACATGTCTATAATTATTAAAGAAAGATCTTGGGTCAAAGACCATATAATATGGATCATTAAAAATCCTATCATACCTAAATTTCAACCATTTTTCTTCCAAGTATATAGCATACACTCTAGAAGGGGGTTTGCACTCCATTAATAGCTCAGTAGTTTCATGCAATTTACCAATCTTTTCCTTCAAATTTATGATCCTATTTTCATAAAATTTTAATTTTTCTTGTAATTCATCATGTTGTTCTTTTGATATAACATATCTCTTGAATATCTACACTAATTCTTTATGGTAATCTTCATTACTACAATTTTTTTTCTTTAGAAAAATCAAAAGATCATCAATCTCTACTGGAGTGGTGGTTAAGAAATCCACATCAATAACTTCTTCTATAGTAGGTGTTGTTGTAGTTGGCAATGAAGGAGGGAATCCCTAAAAAAAGGTTACCAAAGCTAGAGCAAACTCTGCTACAGGGGCTTTTGTGGCCAAGGTGGATGAGGATGTTTTAGGTTCCTCTACTTTCTTCTCTTTGTCCTAGAGGGTTTTACAAACTCTGCTACTCCTAGAAGTGTTTCAATTCCTCATTTTCCTTTTAGTTTTATTAGCTCATTTTTGAGTCTATATATTTCCCCCATATCTTGTTCCAATGTTTGGAACTCTTGATCATGAGAAAAATTTTCTTGTTATCTTTCTTTTTCTATATCCTCTTCTTCAACCAAATCTTCTTCTCATGCATGATACTCTACCTCTCTCAATTCTTCCACTGTGTATCCAATATTTTTGAGGAGATCAATGTCCTCTTTAATGAATCTAGATGGGAGAGGTGACCATTCTTCTTCTTATGCCTTAGCAGATCCTTCATCAGTAGATCATTCTTCTATTTCAAATCCATCAAGAGTTTTCTTAAGCCTAGGATCTTTCCTTTGTTCTTCATCATCACTTATGGCTATGGTTAAGGAGGTTGGAGTGGTCTTTTATTTCTTCATCCTTTGAGATCTCCTAAGAGGAGGTATTCTACTTTTTGACACTATGTGTTTTTTCCCTGTTGGTTTCCATTTTCCTTGTAGGAGAGGTGACTGATGGAGTTTATGTTTCTTGTACATCAATTGATAGGGGAACTTCTTCTTGTCTAATAGGAGATAGTGTGGAGGAATCAACTTGAGTTGAGGACATAATGGGAGAAGGGACATGTTATTGTGGGTTTTCCTCCTCTATATCAAAAAGTGATAAGACCAGTCTTCTCCTCTTCTTCTTTCCCATAGCAATCTCACATGGACCTTCATTGGTTATGGGCTGACTAGAAACACTAGTGCCCTCAACATCTTCCTAAATACTTTGTTGGGGATGCACCTCATGGCATTCCATCTCATTAGTACCTTCTTCTTACTGGGGTACAATATTTTCTAGGGTCAAAAATTGCTCCCAAGTGATGTCAGATTAGATAAAAGCTATTATTTGTTTAATTATGAGCCATATAAGGCAGTGGTGAGATAAGGATGTTTTATTTCCCTTATGATATTCATTGTACATTATTTTCAAGATATTCCATAAGAAATTGGGAACATTAATGAATCTATTATGTCTTAAATGATTTTAAAAATTGAACTGTATAGTGTAAATGAGAGAATTCCTTCCCTCACAAGTCATGTACCTAATAATATATGATCTTATCTCTCTCCATAATGTAGGTAGACTAAGTATTTTCACACCTCCTTTCTTTAATACCAATATTTCATTTGCCTGACAAAACTGCTACCTGGCCTCCTAGCCATTGGGTCTATCTTGCCAATTTCTCCCCATGATTGGTAGCCTAGTTTCTTGGCTCACCAAGGTCTCAGTAATAGGAAATGTGATTCCACATATAGTGGCTTGGTTTCCAACAAAATCCCTAGAAAGAGGCTCTAAAAAATGTTGCAATTATTCAAAATAAGAAGTCCAACCAACTCTGTAAAAGACATCCCAACTGGATTGGTCTCTCCGTAAGTACCTATGGTCTAATGGCTCTCTTCACATGATTAACCCTCCCATTTTAAATTCTTTATCATTCTCTTCAACCAATATTCAGTTTCACACTCTTTAGACTTATGAAAATCTACCTGTAGTAGGTTTGGTCTAAAATGGCAAATATGGGGTTTATAGGTTGTAGGGTTTGGTTCACAAATGGTGAATGTGAAGAAGTAGGTTGTAGGGTATGGCTCAATAATGGTAGATGTGAGGTTGAAAGTTGAAAATTATGGCATTTCAAGGGTTCCCATGGTGCATGAGTTTGAACCCATAGCATTCTTCCTCCACTTGAGTTATCATGTGTCCTCAGGTGATGTGGATTGAGTAGGAAGTATAGGATAAGATGGGTCTTATAAGTGTGAATTTAGTGGTGATGTGATAGAATTTTGAATGAATGATTAAAGTCATAATTATATATGTTTTATTAATACCATACGTGATGTATTAGAATAATGAATGACATTTTCAATGATGAAAGATATGATGTACCTTTTAATAATGATGTTTTGGATGTGAGACCTTATAAGTCACATGTCTGTTGGCATGCAGATATTTGCATGTGAATGATTAATGGGTGTAATGATTGGGTTGGAAATTAGAACTAGAGTGAAGAGGACCCTTTGTGAAGTGATTGAGAGATCATTAGTGGTTCAACATTAATGATGCTTATAGCTCATGTGCATGTGATGTAAGATAGTGTGCATGGACCAAGGGTCTAAGACTTGAAGGATAAATGATTACTATCATACCTTAAGGTGGAAATTAAAAATTTGAGTTATCCAAGTGATGGACTAGAAGATATTGAGTAGGTAGTTAAGGGCATTACTATCTAGTGACCTTCATCTAGATGAACCAGCTAATAGGAGCCTGGATGTTGCTTATGTCATGGAGGTGTTATGCCTGGGGCTTAGTTATAGTAATTAGTAGGGTCTTCAACATGGAATCAATGTGCCAAATAAATTTGAGATCTCACTAGTCAACATAGTGAGATGATCTTCATAAAATGACCAAAACTAAAAATGAATCATTAGTGTCCCTGTAGGAAAAAATTCTAGTTTACAACATTTCCACATGGAAAGGGAAGTGGTATGCTTTATTGTGGATTTGTAGCTTGGTATTTAGGGGTAGTTTTAGGTAATAGATATGAAATTTTCTTCCCCAATCTTCCTTTATTCTTCCACAAGGTTTTCTGATGACTTTCATGTAATGCTCAAAAGCTAATAGCCAAGCCAATGGTGAGAGATGTAAGAGGATATATCTTTTATGTTCTATAGAAAGGCGAGAATAGGCATGAGAGAGTACCTATAGTATCTATAGAAGTGCCTATAGCAAGCTACAAAGTGATGGACAACTATGTAGAAGGTACCTGTAGTAGCTTCATAAATACCCATAAAAACTTTAGAAAATGTGTGTGAACAATTGGGATTTGAGGGATTGTCTTCTCTCTACTTCTTTCTTCACATTCCCTCATTTATTTATTTCTATTTTTACCCTTAAATAGCTAGCAAGATAGATTTTCCACTCAGGCCCTTTTTATAGATCAGGGTAGCCAACAGGTTGGTTTTCTACCCAAAAGCTACCAATGATGCCCAAAAATGGGTTTTCATTATTGGAATTTTATTTTTTGACTCTAACTACAATTTGTAGTAAAATGTTTATTTTAGCTCCTGGACAAGTCACCTAGAAATGTGACTTATCAAGGATTAGTGGAAGGTCTCATTCATCATGCTAGAGGAGGGAAAGGATGTCCTCTCATTTTTTAGTTGAGTGTGGACTGGTACTTTTGTTTTCTAGTGGGGTAACCTACCTATTCAAGACATCATTGCATCCATCTTATAACTACTAGCATATGTGACTAGTAAATTCTTCCTGAGTAAGTGGCTTTTTATACAACTTGAGTTTGTGGTCGTTGACTAGTAGATGGAATATCACTAGATCAATGGTTTGGATTTGAATTGCTCCATTGTCAAAAAAGCATTCAATATTAAAAGGACCAAGCCATATGTTCTAGATTTTACCCTTGTGGTCCTTATATTTAGAGTCAAAAAAAGGGCCCAATCTCTAGTATGGAATTGTGTAGTCTTAATGTGCCTATCATGCCATCCAATCCATTTCTATTATATAAGTTTTATTTTTTTAATTCTTATTGTCTATATTCATCTAAGGCATTCAACTTTAGAAGCCTTTTTTTTTTAGTTTCAGATATATCCATCCTAAGTTCTAGTGTTTTTTGTAAGGTCTTGTGCTCAAATTCAATGTGAAAGACATGTTTCTTTACATATACCAACTCATATGGAGTGAAGCCTATAGTGGTCTTCCATGTGATTCTATAAGCCCACACAGCTTCAAGAATCCTAGCCTTCCAATTCCTATGAGACAGACTAATAGTCTTTGTTAGAATATTTTATAACTTCTTATTGGTGACTTTCATATATCCATTGGACTGTGGATGATATGGAGTTGATTTTTTATGCCTAATCTCATATTACTGGACTAAGGTAGTAATTAAACTAGCAGTGAACTAGGGCCCCTAATCAGTGACTATTTTATATGGCACACCATATCAAGTAAATATTTTTTCATAGAGAAAAGTTTCCACCTTCTCATCCCTGGTGTGTGTAAGAGCCTTGAATTTCACCTATTTAGTGACATAGTCAGTATAGACAAGGATGTACTCTTTGTTGTTGAATTTTAGATCAAAATGTCCTACAAAGTTTAGGCCCCATTTTTCAAATGGATCAAGCACCATCTAAGGCTACAAAGGTATTTCATCTAAACATGTGGGTCTCCCCATATGCTAACATTTATCATAATGTACAGTATATCTTATTGCATCTTTCTGGAGTGATGGCCAATAGTATCTATATTCAAATTTTTGACTACTATACATTTGGTTGTAAAGTGTCCTCCATAAGGTTCATCATGGTAGGATTTGAGGATATATATAACTTCATCTTCTCTGAGACATCTTTTGATGATAGATTTAGGCCTAATATAGAAAAGGAATCTAGACAACCATGAATATCTAGTACTTTTGTGAATCATTATTCTTCTTTGTTTGGGGAGGAAGTGATGTAGAGGTAACCTTGTTACAAGGTAGTTAGCAATATCAACATACCAGGGTGTGGTAAGGGAGAGAGAGAATAGGTGCTCATCTAGAAATTAATCATCCACTATGGTATCCTCTTTAGGGTTTTGTAGGCATGATAAAAATTTAGTCACTACATTGTCCTTGCCATGCTTATCTAAAATTGTGATATCAAATTCCTATAATAAGAGCAACCATGTTATCACTCTAGCTAGAATAATTGGTTTGTTCATAAGGTACCAAATGGTTGCATGGTATGTATGAACAAAGATTTGATACCTTGTGATGAAGTGACAAAACTTATTGATAACATAGACTACCATCAAGAACTCTTTTTTAGTAACTATGTAATTTAATTTTTTGGCCTATAGGTTTTTTATTATAAAATAGATGGCATAATTAAGTGCTTCTTATTTTTGGCCAAGCACAGCTCCAAGAGAAGTATCTAAAGCATATATGTGAATTTGGAAGGGAATGTTCCAATTAGGACCACATAGAATAGGGGTGGTGGTCAATAATTTCTTCAATTGTTTAAAGGTTGTATCACAAATAGAATTCCAAAGAAATTTAGTGTCTTTAGTCAGAAGGGTGAATAATGGTGTTGTTACTTTACTAAAATTGTTGATGAATCTCTTGTAGTGACCATCATGGCCTAAAAACTCCTAACACATTTCTATTTTTGAGGAATAGGTAAGTTTTTGATGATGTTGACTTTTGCAGGGTCAACATTATTTCCTACAATAGATACATGGTGGCCTAAGACAATACCTTCTATCATAAGCATGTAGCATTTCTTGTGGCTAAGAAATAGATGGTGCTCCTGAAAATGTTGTAACACTTTATCTAGGTTTTTGAGGCATTCATCAAATGTCTCTCCATAAACATTGAAGTCATCCATATAGATTTATACAAATTCATTGGCCATATCTACAAAGATACTCAAGACAACCCTCTAGAATGTGGTTAACATATGGTTCACTATCATATGGTAATCCACATTAATGTTCACTATGCGTGCTAGGTACTAAACAAGCTCAGTGTTAAATGTGGATTACACTAGATTATTTGTAGGATTCTATATGGCTTGGGCAGGTATTTGGTTAGGCCTAGGTGTAGCTTATGTATTGGGCATAAGAGTAGGAGGTTGTTTTTGTTCTTGTGGAGGACATCCTCTTGAAAAGACACCCCATGGCTGGTTAGGTCTCTAGGGTTATTGCCATTGGTTTGTGAATGTTGGGCCTTGGGGTGGTTGACAGGATTACATCCAAAATGGGGATACATTTTTTGGAGGCTACCAAGAGGTGGTGGGGTAGCTTACTTTAGGTGGTTGCTAGCTATATTTAGGAGTTGGAATGTTCATCCAAGGACTAGTCCAATTGGGAGTAGTATTTACAAATTGTGAATTAAAGGCAGTATAATTTGAAAAAGGTGGATTTTGTCCCATACCTTGATAAGGTAGTCATTGAACCCATGAATTTCTTTGTGAAACATAGAAAACCTTATCACTATGTCCTCCTATAGTGTGTATCTCTAGTGTTTCTAGTTCCTCATCTATGATGTGAGCTACTTTAGATTGAACCTCATGACATCTATAATCAACCTTTTTCTTCTTACAGTTTGGATAGTAAATGGTCAAGGCTTGATCCAAAACTACTTGATTTTATCTTGAGTGTAGGCTATCTAGTTAGGTTTCCAAATGGCTAATGATATCTTGTTTCATGTCTTATAATAGGTTACTAACCTCAGTTTTGATAGGCCACTTACAACTACCAATGGAAGCTTATTGCTTCTGACTTTATGGTAGATCTATAATAATTCTTGCTCAGCTCTTTGATATCTGAGAATGGTAGGTGAGAAATATCTCCTCCACTCGTTAGGTCTAAGGCTTCTAGACAATCTTCTCTAACTCCTTTCAAAAAGTTCTTCTCCAAGTGCACTTTGCTTGAATTTTTGTACACTGAACACAAACTGTTCAACATAATCCTTAAAGGATTCATCCCCCTCTTGAGTCATTCTAAAATATTTTATTTCTTATATAACTTCTTCCTCTTTCATAATCCTGATACTTGGAAAAAAATTTCTTTTTTATGCCCTCCTAAGTGTAGACTAAATTACTACCCAGTCCCATAAACCAGTGAAGTGCTGAGTCTTTGAGAGTAGCTAGAAAAAGTTTCATTTTTTATGCATCCTGCCTGTAGTCATAGCTTCTACAGAGGATATCAAATTCAAACAAGAATGTGTTTGGGTCTTCTGATAATGTACCTCTAAAATTGAGTAAGACTGAGGGTAGGATGTTTTTAATTTATGTTATACATGTTGCATCTGGAATAGGAAATTCAAAATTAATTGTGTCTGGAGTCTTATTGTCTTCCAAAAAGTTTCCTTCTCTGCTCATGATGGCTCTTCTTATGATATTCATACCAAAGGTACTCAATATCTTGTCTTCAAACTCTATGTCAATCCCTTGGTCAAAATGATAATAAACATTTATCTGCTAATCCTCAATCTTTTTACTAGATGAAGGGTCTAAAGATTCTCTTGAGCTTCTTTTGATTTGATCAAGAAAGACTTACTAAAATGTTATAAATATGTTACTCTCCAAGGTTTTTGGTCCATGTAGTTCCTCTCCTTCATTTCTTCTTACCATCTTACTAATGCTTCTTCTACTTATGATTCCTTTTTTAGAGCTAATAGTGCTTCTTTTGCAAGTTCTCTCCTTCAATTTGTAGTGTTCTCTTCTTCAAGAGCCTTCTAGATCATGGTATATTCCTCAGTAGGATTTTTAGTTGCTACAAGTATTTGTGGTTCTTTCCCAGTAGTAAATTGTAACTTGTTTGGGAGGAATCTCCCTCAAAAATATCTCTCTGCATAAATGTTATGCCACTCTTTTAGCTATCTTATCCTTTCCTACATAGATTTAGTCTTTTTTTTGTTTTCACGTGTTTCAAGGGGGTTATTTCAAACCAATTTTAAAAAAATGTAGAAATAAAGGAATGTTGAAATCAAAAAAGATGGAATTGAAATTCTACTTCTAGAAAGCAATAAAAATTAAGTACTGAAAGTAAGAAAATTTAAGAGCACACTTTGTCAAAAATAAATCACTTTTACAAGAAATAAATTTTATAAATAAGAATTAAGTAACTTATGCACTGTTTACTTGCAAAAACATAGACATCTAGCATAAGACACCATAGTGTCCTCACTCGACTTGTCCAGCTAGAACTATATGTCTAAGAACTTAGACATTTGGTATAAGACATCATAGTGCCCTCACTCAACTTGCTCAGATGGGTAGAATAATGTATTAACCAAAAATAAATTTTTAATGATTGATTTCAAAAATAATAATTGATAGCTTCCTTAATAATGATGCCAAAATATTGTGTAGACTAATTACCTAATGATTACCAAATTCACCAATCTGATTAAACATTAATTATCAACCCTATATGTGTAAGATTTTTAAGAGTGTCAGCACTATATATGCATTATTGATTCAAAAATCAACTTGCTTTTGTAGTTGCAGTATAATGAATTTATGTTGAATTTACTAAATGTGTGTGTGTGTGTGTGTGTGTGTGTGTGTGTGTGTGTGTGTGTGTGTGTGTGTGTGTGTGTGTGTGTGTGTTAATTTTGATTATATAAGTGTGATGCATGTATGATACATAAGTATGGAATAGTTCTATAATTCTATCACAATAGTTTCATTATATATATATATATATATATATATAATATATATATATATATATATATATATATATATAATATATATATATATATAATGAAACTATTGTGATAGAATTATAGAACTATTCCATACTTATGTATCATACATGCATCACACTTATATAATCAAAATTAATAGCAAAATTAACTTACACAACACACTAATAATTAAAGAGGGTTAGGATCTTCGTAGTATCTCATTCTAAGGGGGCCCTTGTTTAGAACTAATCTCTAATCCCTCTCTGAGAGAATTCACAAACTTATTACAAATTCAAATTTCTCATTACTCAATTCTAAATACAAAGGCTATGGTTCAAAAACTTCTACTATTATTTCCTCAAAATGATCTAACTCCTAGTTTGATCTAGGTTACGCCTTTAAATACAAAAGTTAGTTTATTGACTCTTAACCAAAAACACCAAACTAAGAATAAATATAAATATTTAGAAACTACCCCAGTCAACCTTCAAGTAGTTAGTAACCGAAGTTACTTGTTTTGAGTTTAACTGGGTTAGAGACAAGGCATACTATTTTTTTGTTTTATTTCCTTTCATCTTTTCTCATTATCCTTGTCTTTACCATCTTTGGCAACACATCCAATGTCTCCTTGCATGTAGGAAATCCATACAACAACTATGATTCTTCCCAATCATTCATTTGGTTTCCAAATATAGTTGGATGTGTCTACAAGATCTCCTCAATAATGACTCTACTTTTCATAGTGGTTGTAGGCACTCTATGGTAGCTAAAAGTAACCTATAGATGAAACTTTCAATTTTTGTGAGCATTCTATAATGGCTGTAATAAACCTGTAAGTGAAGCCTATAGTTGCTATGGGTATTTTATAATAGATATAGACAACCTATAGGTGAATCCTACAGTTGTTATGAGAACTTTGCAGTGGCTATGGGTAATTTGTAGGTGAAGCCTACAGTTGCTACGGGCACTCTGTAGTGGCTACAAGAAACCTATAAGTGAAGCCTATGGTTATAATAGGAAGCTTGTAGTAGCTATGGATTAGCAAGATTTTATAGCTTTACATGAATCTTCAAATGCTTGTTGGATAAATTCATACCAATATAATTCAATCAAGGAAAATCATCAATAATTCATAACATAACACACACACACACACACACACACACACATTAATAAACATACAAAATCATAACTTATTTCATTCATTTGCATTAGTTACGGATAGTTATGGGATTTACATAGAAAAATACATAGACTAAGCATGGATGAGGCTATAAAAGTAAGAAATTGGTGGCATCATCAATACATTTTATGAAGCCTTACACAATATTGACAAAGTTTTAGCTAGATGTGAAAAACACCAACTATCACTAATCCATGAGAAATGCTTGATGATAATGGATCAAGGCATAGTATTAGGACATCACATTTCTACTAAAGGAATTCAAGTGGATCCTAAGAAAATTAAAATAATTTCTAACTTGTCTGTCCTATAGAATCAAATTGATATCAAGAGTTTCTTAGGTCATGATGGTTTTCAAATATGATTTATAAAAGACTTCAGTGAAATTATTGCTTCTATGTTTACTTTGTTGGAAAAAGATAGTGAATTTATATGGAGCAATGATTGTCAGAAAGCTTTTGAATCCATTAAATAAAAATTAATCTCTACACCAATGTTAAGAGCACTCAATTAGGAAAAACCCTTTCACATTTACACTGATGCTTATAATTATACAATGGGGTAGTTTTCAGACAAAAATATGAGAATGATCATATGTATGTCTTTTATTATATCATCAAAAATCTCACACCAACTTAAAGGAATTATACAACCATAGAAAAATAATCCCTTGCTTTAATTTATGCCATCAACAAATTTAGACACTTTATTAGTCTTCATATGCATATATCATTCAACAATAAGGTATTTCATGAATAAACTTATTGTAGGAGGAAGAATAATAATACATTTTTTTATTTTATAATAATTTGATATAACCATCATTGATAAACTAGGAAAATCTAATGTGGTTGTAGACTTTTTGTCTAGAATAATCAATGTAAGTAGTGAAGAACTAGTTGAAAATAGCTTTCCATATGAACAATTATATGTTGTTTTAGAAAAATCCCCATGGTTTGATGATATATTCAAATATTTAGCCATAAGGAAGTTTCCTTCTCATTTTACTCAAGAAGAAAGAAAACTTTTAATTAAAGAAAGTTCTTCTTTCAAGTGGAATAATAACATGTTATTTAAGTATGGACCTAATCATGTGTTGTGTAGGTGTGTATCAGATAATGAAGTATATGGCATCATTATAGCTTGTCATTATGCTATGTACCTACTGATATGATATATTAATGTATATGAGTTGATGGAGATGCCGACATATGGCACACATCCCCTTAGTTATATGGGTACAATATATTAGGATAATGGAGTAACTTGTGGAACTAATACATTGGGTAATGGTCAGCCTACATTGGGATTAGGAGGTTACCCATCCATTGGTTAGATATATGTATATATAAAGGAGATGATTATCATGGTAAAGATATCAAGTAAGTATTGAGTCTTCTATTATAAGAGGATATTGGAGGTTGTCCCCTCAAAGAGACATTGTGGAGTTATTCCTTCTTAAAGGAGTATTATATGGTGTTTCCCTACCTTAAAGGTATTTATGCATTTATTGAATATTTGAATCATATCAAGATCATATCACATTATGAACCAAGAATAGGGAATTATTCAACAACAAAAAAATGCACAAGATCTTAGGAGCAGGATATTATTAGCCTTCCCTTCATAGACAAGTAAAGAAGTATATCAGACAATGTGATCCATGTCAAAGGATGGAATAGCCAACACTATCAACAAATATGCCTCTTCATCTACAATTAGTATTGGAAACATTTGAGAAATGGGGAATAGACTTTGTTAGTCCTATAAATACTTCATCCCAAGGAAATGAATACCTCCAAGTATGTACAAACTATGTCACCAATTGTGCTGAAGTCCAAGCCTTGTCTTTTGTTATAGAAGTAGTAACAGATTTTCTATATTTTAATATCATGCAATGGTTTGGTGCACCTAAGGAGATAGTCTCATATCAAAGACCATAATTTATTACTAATATTATCAAAAAAATTATATAATTCTACCAAGTCAGTCATATGAAATATTTTCCTTACCATCCATAATCCAATGGCTAATTAGAAGTTACTAACAGAAAGCTGGAAAACATTCTAACCAAGATACTCAACAATAGAAAAAAAATTGGGTAACTAGAATACTAGAAGTAGTATGGTCAAATAACACTATTTGGAAGACAACCACTAGTTTTTCACCTTATGAGTTGGTGTATGGTAAAAAACGTTTATTTTTCATTGAATTTGAATTACAAACTTTGAAAATAACAATGGAAGTAGGCATTGATTTAGATAAGACACAAAAAAATAGAATTATTCAATTAAATAAACTTAATGAGATGAGGATAGAAGCTTTATAAAAAATTGATGCAGCATCAGAGGAAAATATGGCGTGATTCTCACATCAAAGCAATAAGATTTCAAGAAAGAGATTGGGCACTTTTGTTTGACTCCATGTTTCAACAATTCAAAGTCAAGTTGAAAACTAGATGGTTAAGCCCATATCAAATAGAAAAGATATTTGAGAATGGATAAGTACATTTTTTTCCAATAGATAGAAATTAGAAAACTTTGTTGGTCAATGAACATAGACTCTAATTATATCATAAACCTATCAATAAGGATTATTTAATTCAAAATATCAGGCATGAAGTGGTTTTCATGGAAGGACCTATATTTTCTATGATAATAACTCCATGATGGTATATTCTATAAAATAGAAGAATAAGACCACTTATTGGTTTTTCTTCTTCCAAAAAAAAGTAAAAAAAAAAAAAAAAAATAGTAGTGAAAATCCTTTTTAGGATGTTATTTGCAATGATGATCATAAAACTAGCTTATTGGTTAGTCATGCATTGAATAACAAGCTTTGGCTTGAAAATCATAAATGGTTGGTCAAGGTAAAAATACAAAAATTATAAAATATTAAAAAATAAATTAATTGATCAATTTTTTTTCAAGCAATAAAAATCACTGATGTATTTATTTGTATACATTCTTAAAAATACTAATTCATGCATTTGTTCTCTATTTAGAATCAAGTGGCAGGAAAAGAATGAAGGATAAGACTATGATTAGGTAAGAAGGGTATTTTATTTATCTCCATTAGGTTAGTATAAGTCTTTATGATTTCTGTATATTCATGTTTAATAATAGGGTTAGGAAGAAGATGTCTTGTAGACCATCAAATTAATAACCAAACATCAACACTTGATGACAGGGAGAGGATTTATGTGAAAGGACACGAAAATAAAAATAATGTCATGTCAACTTTATTCATGTGTAAAAACCATCAACTGACTCACTCTGTAGTACATTGAATAATGATGATGTGTTTGATGGTACACAAGTTTCATAAGTGTGAAAGTACATTAAATCTATTTCAAAGATAATTTCATTTAACACTTCTACACTATATCATGATTACTCTAAATCATGTCAGTAGCCACCAAAACAAAATACCCATTTGGATTTCTTTCTTTCATTTCAATTATGCACTATTATTTTTGTTAGAAATGATTATTTGTACCTTTTAAACCACCCAAAACTTCTTAAAAAAATTTAGAGCTATCATGGGACAAAATAAATGCTTTGAACCTGAGTTCATAGCTGGACTGATAATTGACAACTTTTTTGTAGCAATTTTTGAGGAGGTTGGTTGGCTACCTTTTTTTTAAATTTGAAGGGCATGATGAAAATTTGGTGAATGAATTCATTATAAATAGAACATAAAACTCCACTATAGTGAGTGGCATCAAAATTCTAATTTTTAGCACAATTATCAGTGAAATTTATGAGATTTCTAAATACTGTAAGAAAATACATGTAAGAACTCATTTTTATGAGTTAATTGCATATTTCAAAGGGAATGAATAAATATCTATTGCATGTCTTCATAGCCATCAAGGAAAGGTAAAAGAGATCAACAAGGAAACCCTACCTGAACCCTATAAATTTGTTTCCATTTGGGTTATGAAATATTTCATGTGTGAAGGTCAATGCATCATTTTGGGGTGTGAATTAATGTGGATCATTATTCACCTCAAATATGGATAGAAATATATTCAATATAAGATTAACCTCCCTTTACACCTATATGGATCTATTCAAATTCTACGCACTAATATATCAGCTCCACTTTGTCATCATGGTCTTATCCATTTTATTATTCAACATCATTTCCTTCACCAAAGTAAATCAACATGGAAGAATTATTGGAAAACCAAATTCATTTAGTATTCAACATATATTTAAAAATATTCTAGAAAAAAATCAATACCCAAGGCAAAAGAAAAGGTTTCCTCTTCTCAGGTTAGTGTTTTATCTAGTAAAAGATGACAGACCAAATCACAAACCATACATGTGATTGAACAGAGTTTTCAATAGACTTCAAAAAAAAAAGAAATTAAGACTTAGAGTTTCAAAACATCATCTAAACCTTGAATCTAAATATATTCCTTCAACAATCATGGCACAGGTAACCAAAAAAATAAAGCATCATAAACAACTAAGGGTACCTCTTTGAAGGAGACTAGTTCCCCTATGCAAATAAAAAGAAGATGCAAAAAAATAATCTTGGTGGATGATGAGGAAATATAAGTAGCTATCACCCTTGATATCCTTCAAAAATCATCATTATTTTCTTCACTAATAATAGAAATAGTACCGGATGAATAAATTTTCATAACATATATTCTTGAGTCAATGCAGTAGTTCCTGATGAAGAAATTATCACAATAAATATTCCTGAGTCCAAAGCAGTCACCTTGATGAAGAACCTATCCCAATAGATATTCCTACTGAGGAAGTTATTCAGGAAGAAAATACACTCATAGATTAAATTCTAGTACAAGAATCAAAATCTTTTCCATCTTCAAATCCCAATATAAGATAAGACAAGTGCTAGACAAAGGGAAAAGTATTATGGTCTCTGAAGAATAAAAATCATCCATCTCTACTGAAGATCTAAAATTTTAGCTCATTATTGCACTATCTAAAGCTGAGGTCATCATCAAAAAATAAGCTCGATATATTGTTGATCTTTTAGCTTAGTTACTATAGACATCAAATTCCTAACACCATTATTTTGAAATTGTCAATCTTACTCGAAATTTACTCAAACACGTAATTTGGGCCAAAATCACTAAAATGCACTAAATGGTTCAAGTTTGTCATATACAAGTGTCAATTTAAGCTAATGTATCCCTAAATGGGGCAATGAATTTTAATTTATTATTAACTTTTCTCAAATCATTTAAAGTCAAAATAGTAAAAACATAATTTGTCACTCTAAACCACTGAATTCTTCTAATTCAAAAGTACACAACACGTGCATGTGTTATTTCATGTCCACAATGTCCTAAATGGGAAATTGGTTCATATGTAATTGACACCTTAATATAATTATATTCCAGTTAAATTATGACCCAGTAACTTGACATTTTGACTAGTTTAATTAATAGTGTGCAACCAATTTCTAAATAAGTTCATAAAATTTGATTAATCTCACTTAGACAAATTAATCTAAATCAGGGGCTTAAGTGAAAAATCCATGAAATTTATTGAAAATTTATTAATTGAAAATTTATTTCTAATATTTGCATCATTAGGTGACATCATTTGTGAGGTGGCATCTATAATCCATAAATGCAACATATATCAGGTTTAAGGCCTCCCATGCCTCTTTAATGCCCCTTCCTTCTAAATATTTATGAGGGTACTTATGATTTAAGTCTCAAAAATTTAATTATTTTATGGACACATTTTTATCTCAATATGGATGGTCATGGTTGATTCTAATCATTTCTAAAAATTTATAAATAGGAGGGCCAAGACTACCATTTCTAAACTCTTTTGGTTTAAACTTATTATGCAAAATTCACTCCACAAGTCATTTTTATGTAGTGTTATTATGTTTAATTTGTAATAGGATAGATTCACTATAGGAATAACATTGATAAAATATCATGAGCTTAGTTTCATTGGTCTACTTGAGATGATGGAGGAGCAAGCCACTCATCATTGCTAAAGACTTGAGCACCAAATCAATGAGAAAATCATGTTTTGAGCCGCATTTGAAGGTGGGAAGCTCTTGGGAAGGTCTGATGTATATTATTTCTTTTAATATCTCTTAATTTCCTCTTGAAAAACCCCATTTAAGGAGTTAGCTTAGTTATTTATGTTTTTTTATGTATTTCTTGAGTTTTCTTGACAAATGCTTGATCTGACTCACTTTGGATTCCATCTCTACATCTTGACACATCTGGTGGGACCACGTATCCCATAGAAGCAAGGAAACCAATTTATCATTCTTATATTTTATAAAAAGTTCTTAAAATATATAAAAATCAAGTTTTATCATTATTTTTCTCATGTTTTTATGATTTTGTTGACACATAGTTTACATAGTAACCGGTATCGATTTATCCTAACCAACATTGGTCACTATGCAGGGCAAAACATGATAGAGACACTTGGTTTTTTAAGTTTCCTTGAAATTTTTAGGTTTTTATTTTTTATTTTAAAACTTACATGCTATCTATCTAATCATTTTGTTGCAAGATCTAGAGGTTTTCTAGATTTTTATACCAATTGGGCTAACAAATGTTTTTTGAAAAAACATGTTTTGCCTATGGGTTTACAAGTAACTGGTATTGGTTTTTATCAATTAGCATCAATTTTGTTATAAATGGCATTAGTTTTATTGTAATTCATATCAATAACTATGGGCCAACATTAGTCTTTGTATAATAAAAATAGATAAACACGATAGCAAGTTTTCAAATCTTGCTTTACTCATTGATATTTGTGCTTCAATGTAGAAGTAAACCCTCTTCAAATTATAGGTCACAGATTGGATAAAAAGCACAAGTTTGAAATTTTTTAAGTCTTGAAATTCTCTTTTGGTGCTTAAAAGGAATTTATATGGTTTATACTTAGTTTTTTTATGAAAGTTTTACAAATTTTCAATTAAGGCCAAGGGGCCAAAAATTTCACAAACACTTCTATTTAGTGCATTAAAGTAAACAATTATTTTTTTATGCTAGATCTTTTATACTTGTTTGATTTTCATAAAATGAAGGATACATAAATGCTCTCCTCCCTTCCCCTTTAGGGAACTTGGGTGACCAAAAGTGCTCTTTTTTTTGCAATTGTGTCTTGTCAAAGGCATGAAAATAATGTTGTTGAGGCTCTCCCCAAAACTTGTATGGTTTGAGTGATCAAAACATAATTTTTAAAGCCTTTTCAATTGGTCATTTATTTTACATAACTTGGCTTGTGAGAAGTTAATAGCCTCTTCACAAGTTCTTTAGGGAGGATTTGACCCAAGAATTCATCTCCAAGCATTGTTTCAACCCTGCTCTATAGTGGGGTATATAAATCAGGGCATGTTTATTGTGATTGATAGGGAGCTAAGTAGCTAGCCTCTCCAATCATAATGAAAACCCAAATTAGGTATGGCTAACCAGGGGATTCTACTAAAAATATACATGGCTAGAATTTCTATGCAAAGGAATAAACCCTTGCATAGTAAGTTAGCCGATATAAACTTAATTAATGTGAGACATCTCTAGTGTTAACCACACTTGGGACCATCTAGATGTTCAAAAGTTTAGTTTTAGAATAATCCCACTTGCCACATACATATTATTGATGTAGGGTGAGCATCTCAAATTTCCATGTCACCATACAATCTCTTGAGAGAAGGGGGTGTAAAAACCCTACTACTTCATGCACTTTTATTTTTAGATTAACACTTAAAATCCTCCCAAGAGCATATATCTAAATGGAATTCAATCGTATGAAGAAACCTTGTCAGTTTTAGGACTTTGGATGTTACACTTGGTTGTATTTTTTTTTATCCTTTACTTTCTTATTCTTGTTAAGTCTAAAACTTGTTTGTAAACCAAAACACATCAACCAAACACATTTGTTATCCACCATTTTATTTGAACAAGGAGGCATTACACTGACTAAATCAAAATCAAATTTTGCCTTATTTAAATCCTCATATGAAACATTGTGTTTATATTTGTTTAAACAACATTGTTATGCTTCCCATTTGAGTCTAAAATACTTTGCAAAAATCTCCAAGTCCTTTATTTTTAATTCAAATTCAGAATCTCACATTTCTAAGTTCTAGGCCAAGGTGTTAATCATTTTTCCATTTTCACTTGGTTTGAGTTAACTTGGGTATGATTTTATATTTGGATTGAATAATGCTATATAGACTCATGATCCTTTTGATCATTTTAAACTTATGTTATCTAGTGTATCACTCACACTCTAAGTTATAGAACCAAATATACTTCCTACCACTATGTGGTGGTGTTGTGTTGCCCATTTGGTTTTAATTTTATACTTAAGAGTTTTTGTGTGTTTTCACATATTGAGCTTCTTATTTTGCATTGTTACTTTCCTCATCAAAAATACTTTCTTATAATTTTCTAGTTGCAACTCATCGAAGTTGTACCTAGTTTTTATGGTATTGACATATCTTTGACCTTAAAATTTTATGCTATCTTTCAATTTGAGTTTCAAAGTTATCATACCCTTTTCCAATTTGATGATTTCAACCCACCAAATTTGAGTGAATTCATGACCATTTCTTATAATTGTGTGGTACTACACCACTTCTCTTTATTATAGTCTTTTTTTGCCTTATCATTTGTTTGGAGAAAATCAAATCACACCTTGTTAATGTTTGAAAAATATTTTCCAAATCTTGACAAATGTAGAGAATAATCTTCTAATGGATATATAAATTCACACACTTTAATCATAATTATCCTTTATACTCACCTAAAGTTGATGATATTTCTAATCCTGAGCACACCTTTGATATTAATGATTCTTCTTCTAATACAGATGACTATAGTAGTGATGGGGACACACCTCCACCATCTCTTTATCACATTCTATATGTTGAGTAGTTATTCCCTAATGAGACTATGCTTAGTCCACTTTAGATATTATAGAGAACAAGTATACTAATCCAAGACACATCAAACATTAGGCAGTCTATGCCATAGCTTCAAGACATTCAATAGACCTTCATTGCCTTTGCTCCCGTTACACCATCATTGCATAGAGTAGTTGGCCCTCCTATCTTGCATGAGGATAATAGTTCCTTGGATAGGAATCACACCTTAGTTTAAGATACATCAGTCTCTTGGTAGACTCATTCATTATTCTAGGGTAATCCACTCTTCATTAAATCTACTTTTGATCTGCAGTCACCTCTAAGAACTTTGTTATAGGATATTAGATGGATTCATGCCATTGTAGACACTAGTGGGGATTTTTAACTCCCTTATCTTCTTTTCTCTCTTTTAGGGGAGGATTTTTGTCCTACATATTTTCTTCTATTTATGAGAGTTGCATTGTGTTTGGGTACCTCATCAAGCCTCATTTTCAAGACCCAATTCTTCTACCTACCTAAGTTATGCTTAATGGAGGGTGTTGTTGTATAATTTTTCCCACTATGTGGTTTTACCTACACTTTTTATTTTTAGCTTGTTTGGGTTATTCCAGGTCATTAGTGAAAGCTTATCTCTCATGTATGAGGATGTTGGGAAATGTCTAAATTTCACCCATAAATGTATCTTTCCTATTATTTTTATGGATAATACAAAATAATATTTCCAAAACTTCTCTTTGGTGAGACAAGTTTCTTTCTCTTAAGGGTTTTAAGATTTTATATATGTTCTCCATATAGGTTCTCTATACAAGCTCTATTGTTTAGTTGATTCGGGCATCATCCAATAGTCATGTGCATGTTTGAACATATTATTATAAATTCATATTGCATTTATAATTTGTTGAGTTTTTATTCTCTTAATCATATTTTATTAGGTGCTAAAGTGTATCTCTAATAATATTTCATGCTATCCCTTCATGCAATATTGTGGTCTTGTGCACTCACCCAAAGTACACAACAAGATACTGGTTCCCATGGGTTATGTTGCTCAATAACAAACTAGTCATATAATTGAGTTTATTCATATATCTAATTAGTAGTTACATATAAAAATAAATATACTAATATAAACCTTAACTCATCAATCATAACCACCAATAACATAAACATAAATAACATGAAGTTCAAAGAATTATCATTTTATAATGCATGTGATATAAATCCAATTATGAGTGATAAACAACAAAATTAATTGGTCCGATCGACTTCTCATACTCAAATGTCAATTAAACATAAACACATAATGCCTAAAATTATTTTAATATCCATGAGTATATATTATATTGTCCAATATTCTATATATAATCGATCACCTTACATGATTCCACACAGGGGTATTTATACTTATTTTTCCCTAACCAAGTAGTTACATAATAAATGACATGTGTGATTGGCCAAAGAAATCCTAGTAGACTAAGAATCATGGAAGTATTTAAATTGATCTTTCCTAAGGACCCAAGCCTCTTCACCCCCTATATTCTTGTTTGATGCTAGATCCTTATTTCTAAATGTCCTCCTCCTCACAGGTTGGTGTAAAACTCATGATGGTTGAGTCTATATGGTCCTTGAGAATCACTTCTCAACTATCTCCAACTTCCCATGCACTCCCCAAGTCTTTTGATGCTATTATGAGTCTTATGCTCTTGGATTCCTCATATTTATGTTCCATCTTTGACTAGGTCTTCTTGCATTGATACTTCTACATCTTTGTCCTTTTGTGCCTTGTTGGTTCTACACCATGGTCTTCCTACACCATTCTCATTTCATTTCATGCCGATTCCATGACCAAATACCAAAAAACTTAGTAAAAATTTAGGTTCCAACATCACCCCACACTATGCTCTTAGGTCATCCTAAATTAAGTTTTGATTTTCACCTCAGCCAAAAAATTAGGCCCAATTTATTCAATATGATTCATAAAATTATCCCAATATGACAAAGTGTCAATTAGCTTTGATTTTAACTCTTAGATGGCCACCTTTGATTTCTTCATATCCTCAAGTTAATTAGGACATTCATTGTCCTTTTTGACCAATTGGTTGAGGGATGCACTATCATCCTTCTAAACTAATTCTAATGTAGCAACCTCAATGATAACCTATCCTTAGAGAGCTAAAAAATTCACATTGAATTATTGTTGATGCACATTTATTGTTTCCTCCATATATTCAACATTTTTAAATGCATTTATGTACTTGGTTTGATATTTTATTATGATAATAACATCCACTAACTGATACCTTTGAGACTCTTCTATGTTGATCCAAGCCTCCAAAATTTTATTAAAATGTGCCAATTTTTCAAAAATCTCATCCAAGATGGGGATCACCTCCCCAACTCTTTCAAGGGCAGGCTTACATACTTACACTACCTCAGTAAACTACTATATCATCCATAATGTGTTATTCCTTAGTGACGGTTATTCCTTACATCATTTCAATAGGATATTCACTAGGGTCTATAATTTATCCATAGCTTCTATGTGTAGAGGCACTCTATCTGCCAATGTTGATTCTTGGCCCAAAATAGATTTACATAAATTGAAAGTTTCTACTTTGGCCTCTATATATTCATTCATTTATTGTCTTAATGTAGCCACTTATTATTTTAGTGGCTTCTGAGTAGTAACCTCTTTCTCATATATTTCCATTACCTAGCCATGTTTCTTTTCTGTGTCTCACACTTTAGAATCTAAAAGTATATTTTGGTGTGAAACTTTAAAATCCATTTTCAAAAATGTGTCACTGTTTACAGAGGGGAGATCTTATGGGGATCAACCCATAGTGGATTTGGTAGCATTGGTGCTTGAGATTTTAATAGGAGGCTATCTGGAAGAATCTCAAAATGGTGTTCCTCATTTTACATGTCCAAAAAGGACATTTATCACCTTGTATCAATAATTTCATCTTAGGGAAGGAAATGTAGCCATAGATAGAGCATCTTATTTGGAATTCCTATTTGATACTGAGTGCACAAGTTAGGGGATGCATAAATCAATGGTGGTTATTCTTAAAAAATAGAAGGCTTCTTACCCTTATTAGGGTCACACTCAAGGATTTCAACCTTTGTATCAATAGCTAAAGAAGTATTATCTATATACACAATCTTTTCACACTTTTATTAATTATTGACACTTCATATCTTGAAAGAACCTACTGATTCCCAATTTCTTTGAGTGTATGCCTTAAGGGGTGCACTGGGAAAGGGGTGGGTAGACCATTGGTGCTTTATAAGATTATTTTTACTTTTACTACTTCATATCTACACTCTTGCCTCCTAAAACCTTGAACCCTAAGTTTATTTCTCTCTTTCCTATCAATTCTCACCATTTGTCATGCTTTATCCCTCATTTATTACCTTATTTACCTTTTGAATTGTTTAATAAGCTAGGTAGACTTAATCAACCTAGCTTATTTTGGGGATACTTTACCTTTCCTTATTGCTTTGCATCCTAACCAACCTAGCACAAACTTCAAGCATTAGCTCGATAATGTGCTAGGTCAACTCAGTTCACTTAGCACAACTGACATGTTTGAAAGTCTTTAGGATGACATAATACTATATATACAAGGTCATTCCTTATAATTTCATAAGAGAGTTGAATTAAGTAAATAAGTATGAATGAACATCTACTTATTGACCATTCTACTTGAGGAATAAAGCTTTAGGGTTCAATAATTTTCTTTGGAGCTCTGATCTTGTCTTATGGAGAAGTCTTTTGGATGCTTAGGTAGGTCATGTAGCCTAGATCTAATTTATCTTGATTGTCCTTACAAGCCAAAACAATCTCTTGCAAAGCACCATTGGCCAAGGGAGAGGTTGAGACTCGACAAGTTCATCTTCAAAGGTAAGTATTCCTAACTTTATTTCTCCTTTGTAAGATTAGATAGATAATGTAGTATGTATTCTTCTCTCCCATATATTAGGATTCTGTATACATTGACATGAGTATATGTCTCCTAAACATGTTTAGTTTAGTTGTTATTTACTTGTCTTGTTCTAACCCCTACTTTGTGCCACAAGCTTTGGTGAGCACTAGATTAGTTTACTTTTCTTGTTATTAGATTAGTTTAATTTCTTGTTTATTATCATAAGTGATTACAGAAACCATATGCCTATTTTAGGGTTATTGTGTGATTGTGTTAGACTATAGGCTTTGGAACACTACCTATCATTATGTATTGTGATAGATGATATAAGTGATCCCCTAATCAAGTCTAGTAGATCCTCATATTGATCATGTTCTTGCTTAACAAGTGTGTGCCCTAATTGAAAGTGTAGGTGTGATATATCTTATCTAATCTAATATTCATTCATGCACACCATGTAATTTTTATTACATTTATTTTGTTTAACTAGATGTGAATCAAACCCTTATAGGGTTTCTTTTACTTATTTTATTCATTTTGTCATCTTTTCTATCATATGTTTTGACTTGCTAGCTCAATTATGTCAACCTAGCTATTTTTATGTGTGTAGGAATAAGAAACTAGATCAACCAAATAAACCTATCATAGGTTTCCAACACTTTGTAGACTTTCTATTTAGCCTGCTAAGTTGACTAGGTTGACCTCGCACATTTCTAGCCACTTTGTAGTAAGATCCTGTTCAGGATTCATAGTACAAGTTTCAAATTCTAGACTTTTAGATTTGTAGTTTAGTCAACTAGGTTGACCAACTTGACTTAGAACATTTCCAAACATCTAGTTTAGTCTACTAAGTCGACTAGGTTGACTTAGCACACTTTGTTAGCTTTTACAATATGTTCCTGTCTCACATGGTCGAACAGCTCGACCCAGTTCTACTAATTGGTTTAGTTCTCTCTAAGGTTATAGGTCAGTTACCTATTATGTTTTCATCTTAAAAACACCAAGGTCAATTTATATTTCTTTGTTTCTACTCTACTCTATACTTTTCTTTCAAAATTATAATCTATGTATTTGTACCAATTGGATTGGCTAGTGTCAATTCAATTGACTATATATTTCATTTTAGTATATGTTTTTCTAGACTATCTACATGAATATCTCATTTAATTTTTTTCATCTTTTTATCAATCCTTTATATTTTCCTATATGTGGTGTTACGTCAACCAGCTCGACTCTGCACTATCCCAGGCCCTACTTTCTACCTCTATCAACTGCACTAGGTCAACCTAGTTGACCTAGCAATTTTTGCATCTCTTATGCACTACACTAGGTCAACTAGGTTTACCTAGCATAGTTTTCAAGCCTTTTTCCCTTTTATATTAGCTTCTACTCTTTTACTGGGTTAGTTTTGTAGACCCCATCCACATTTATTATCTTTATTTTTCACTAGGTCAATCAGGTTGACCTAGCTTTGTTTTTGCCACTTTTTAAATCCTTTGTTTTATCATTTTATTTTCCTTCCTCTTTCATCATGGATTTCCTATTGGGTGACAACATTGAATCTCAAATAGCATGCATGATGGAATTCACAAATCCTCATAGCATTTCCCATAAACAAAGTAGAGTTCTTTTTGCAAATTCTAGTAATGTCCATATTGCAACTTGCACAATAGACTATGGGTTCCCTCATAATACCTCTTTGCAACATAATCCTTATTTTCTCCTATAAAACCAACCTAAGTTATACTATACTCACAAAATGCTTTTCTTTATTAACCAATTTCCACAACGTAAAGGGAAAGATCCATCTACCATTTACAATCTCATGATTAGTGGTCAAGATAATGAATCTCATTCACCATATTCTACATTCTCAAATGGATTTGGTAATACTAAGTTCTTTACTTCACAACCTCTCCCTTCAATCATGACCTATTCTCATGCTTCTTCTTCTTACTTCCTTTCTTCTACCTCCATGCCTAGTATCTCAACTACCATGGTTGGTTCTACATCTAGTGGACCTCTCTTAATATACACTATCCTTAATCTTTCCACTAGTTCATTGTTTGATACCCAAGGCACTCATGCTTCTAGTGCTTCTTCTTCTCTTCCATTCACTAGTCCATCTTTTTCTACACAAGAACTCTTTGACACTAGTGCCTCTCATTCTCATCATTCATCTCAAGCTCTCAAAAACACCAATAGTGGTACCCAAGACACTAATACCAACACCAACTCTTCTAATAATGTTATTCAAACTCACCAACTTCTATTGAAAACTCTCAATAAAATTAATGTTTTCCAAGCCCATAACACAAATCAAATGATGAGAATGTAAAATCAACCTCTTCATCTTCAAACACAACCACAACCAATGGATTGGAGCACACATAACCAAAATTCTCCTCCTCCTCTTTGAGATTGTCAAGGCAATCTTATTCCTCAACCTCCTTTAATCAATAAAACTATCAAGTATCTATAAAATGAACCTATCACTACTCAAATTGCTAACATTGATATAATATGTATAACACCTACAATCTCTTATAATGGACCAACTAATCCTTCTGTTCATCTTAAAACATTTGGGAATATTTATAAAGATTGGGTTAAATTAAACACCTTTGCTACTACTAAGATCCTTGCTAAGACCCTCATAAGTGATGCCTTGGATTGGTACAATCAACTTAGACCTCATTCCATTACTAGTTTGGAGGATTTAGTGAATGCTTTAGTTCAAAAATACTAAACTAGTGATCTTCCTGAGAACACTTTGGCCCATTTCATCAATTATAAGCAAATCAAAAATGAAACTACCCAAGCATTTGTTAATGATGGAAAACTTTATCAAATAAATGTGAACACATCATGGCCAATGATAATAATTTTCATCTCTTTACAAATTATATTTATCCCAAATTACAATATCGAGTTTATACCCTTTCTCCATGTACTTTGGAAGAAGTTATTGATCAAGATAAATGATAAGATTTCCTTATGCATCAATTCAAACCACCCGAACCTTCCAAAATTTCTCGTATATTACTTAAAAACAAAAACCATAATGTTACCATTGATGGCATTTTTTATTCATATGATACCATTCACCATATTCAAGCTATTGTTCCTACCCCTTCTTTAGAACAAGCTTCCTCTTCTCAACAATTTACTAATCCTTATTTCTCAACAAATAACACTAATGTTCATAAACCTCTTTCCTTAGGTGAATTTCTTAAACATCTACCTAGGCCTCTTCCTCATGAAATTGAGCCTAGTTGTCCTATGAAAACCTGGTATGATTCTAACAAGTTTTGTTGGTTTCATGCTAGTTGGGGTCATTCTCATGAAATCTATAGACAACTTCATAATTTAGCTATGGAATTTCTTATTGGACCTAATTTTGATTATGGTTTTATCATGCACCAATGTCAATAAGCTTATGAGCATGTGTTCAAAGAATTAAAAACTCATGATAAAGCTAAAGCCTTGAATCAAGAAAATGCTCATTTAGCTATATATAAGGATCCTTTACCTAATAATCAACCAATTCAAGAAAACTAAGGCAAATCCATCACTTCCAACAATAATTTATAAAGTCTTGTGGAACCAATTTCTAAATAAAATGTGGTTAGCATGACTAATATGTGAAGAGTGGTGGCTTTCATCGATTCTCAACCTATCTACACCCTACCTCCTTCTCAAGCATACCGTGTTATCCAAGATTATTTTCCAACATATTTAAGTGATTTGGGGTAAGAGGATCTTATAACCTTTGATGAAGATCCAAATTATGATTCTGATTTAGATAACACATCCCATTCTATTTCTATCACTCTTCCATCATCTTCTCCTTCCAATGTTAATAAACCTTCTAGTAACACCTCTTCTACTTCTCAAAATCAAGTTAAACCTATTAGTTAATCATCTCAACATGATTTACAAACTTCTTCTAAACCTTCTCATTCTTATCAACACAAATTTCAATGCTCTTCAATTCCTTCCTTTGAAGACCTCCTTAACCATTATGCAACTATATCTAACAATATTCTCATAGGTTATGATGAGTGGGATCCCATTATGGAGCTCACTAATCTCCCTTCTCAAACTCTATTTCTTAAACTCATGAGGATATCTCTCTATCATTGGAACCATCTTATGTAACAATTATTTGAGATGAATGTCCCTCATATTCCCTTAGCAGGATGAGAGGCAGACTTATCTAGTTTCAAGGATAATATCTTACAACAATGTGAAGAGATGTCCATCAATGTTGATGAAACTATCGACACTTATCTTTCATTAAAATTTCCCATCACATATATGATTTCTGACAAGATTCAGTTTCATGCAGATGATCCTCCCCTATTTATTAGCATCCAAATGAGTGATATCCAAGTTAAGCATGCTTTGATTGATGAAGGTTCTAGAACTTGTTTTGCTTCTCTTGATTTCATTAAAACCCTTGGATATTTTGAATGTAATCTTAAGTCCACACGTAACACCTACCAAAGATATGATAGATGCAAAATTCTTCCTCTTAGGTGTGTGTGGCTTCCCATTATTGTCCCACCTATTCTCATTCATGTGAAGGTGATTATCTTTAACTTTCCTCTTTCTTATAACATCTTGTTTGGTAGGCCATGGATGCATTGTATGCAATCTATTGTTTTTTACACCTACCAATGTGGTAAAATCCATCATAATGGAGCCATTTATAGGATTCAAGAAGATACTAACCCTTTGAATTTTGAACAATTCTAAGATCATGGTGTCTTTAAGATTCATACTCTTAAGCCTTTACCTAGTGTCCATTTCATGAGTCATAACATCTAAATTTTCCTATCAACTAAACTAAAGGATACAATGGGCATCTTGAGCTTATTGTTAATATTCTTCCCAACCTTTTAGACTCTAATGATGATGATCATAATGAGATTAATTTCAAGATCAAAACTTCCAATCTCATGCCTCATCTCATCTCACAACTTCTTTCTTCTTTAAAACCTCATTCTCGCAAACCTCCTTGCGATGACATTCCTATAATCTTATCCATGACTAATCATTATATTCACCATGCTTCTTCTGATGAAAAAGTTATTCTAACTTGTGTCATTGATCTTCATTCACATAATTATGATAATGGTTATTCCTTAGATGATCCTTTATTAAGAAGTCTTGTCCAAGCCCATGATGTTGAGATTGTGTGTTATCATTCTTATGTACTTGAGTCTTTTCATGCATCCTTTCATGTTCTAATTTTTGTGGTTCCTGATTCTTGTATTTTTCATCTTTATCATAGAGTAGAGATCGCACCAACACCTCTATTTTTTGAGGAGCCCCATAGGACTATGCTCATGGATCTTGCTATGACTGGCCCTTACCATTTTTCTAGGTTCCCTGATTCCCATCATTGGTTTACTCTCGAAGTTAATTCTACCCTTCTTATACCTTCTATTGATCTTAATCCTCCCATAATGGAACCTATAGTTATTATTTCTTCTTCCACTATTGGTGAGCCTACTCTTGCTTCTTTCACTATTTCTCTTCCTGTTAAGACTAGTTATGTTCCTTCTCCATTATCACCTCATATTTGTGATGGTTTGCTTCCTTTGCCTAAGATGGATCCTTTTCCCACAAAATGGGGCAATGATTCATCTCCCTCTTCTTCCATAATTATTACATCTTCTCTCATGAGTGTTCCTCCTAAGCACACTCACAATCATATCTATTGATTTTATGGAATAAATACTCATTATTATACCCATTATCATAAGTTGAGATAATATATTTATACTTTGCATCCTTCTTCCCTAGCCATAGACACTACCATATCTCTTCCAAAGATTATTCTTGAATATATACCTAAGTATGGTGAGAGGTATTATATATGGCACTAATGCGGTACACATCATATTGATCATTATTGTATCCTTCAGTAGTATCTTAAGGATTATCTTATAGATATCCTTGGACCACCTACTATTTATCCCATAGGTCATTCTCACAAGAAGGTTCCCCCTTCTTGTCCCATAGTTATACCTCTTGTGGTTCCTTCTATTCCTCCACTTATGGTTCCTTCTCCACCTATGGACCCTTCATCACCTATGTATCCTTCTCGACTAGTGATTCCTCTTTCTCCCATAGATCAAGTTCCCACACATTCTTATGATCATCTTTTTCTTGATTTCCCTTCGTATCATGATCCAATGAGTATTCCTACTTTTTCAGTTGAGGAGATTAGAAAAGAAGTATTTTCCCAGTATTTTGTAAAGATTGATGACACATTAATAACAGTTTGTATCCAACTTCATAGATATTTATCTAATGTCTTGGATAATGTGTGTGGATATATTTAATAGTAATTACGAGCACATGCATGATACTTTTACATTTATATTTGGATTGGATGTGTGCTCCATTTTTATATTTCTTTTTATATATTTTATTATATCATTTGACACTGTGTCAAATTCTTGCTTATCTTATATCATTATCTTCTTTGTTGTACTATATTTCTTATTAATTTTATATTATATATTTTTTACATATTTTTATTCTTCCTTATCATTTCTTTATATTTATCTTTTCTTCTTGTTATGTACCTTGGATATTTGTTTTGCAAGTTGCTTTGTAAGACCACATATAGGACCCGATAGATCCTCATAAAATCATATTTAGCTTGTTGTTGTCTTGTATCTTCATGATTGTTTGTTTTCTTATCCTTGATTTTCATAGATAATTGTCATGATGACTCAGTTGTATTCACCCTATTCCCTTTATTTATTGTCTCCTTTTACCATGTGATCAGTTAGCAAACAATATTTCTTATTACTATTTCCTTTTACCGGTCCACCTTTGGATCTCTCTTTTCCTTTCTTCCTTTTTCCACAAACTAAGCATATGTAAGACTATGATTTGAGGTCACATATTTATTCATTGTCAAGCATAAGTATCCTAGTCAGTATTTTGTCTTTGGTTACTTAGCTTCCTTTAACCTTAGCCTACAATTCATTCGTGTGTATCACTATCTCTCTCATGCTTGGTCATTCCAAATCCATATGGAGGAGGAATATTTAAAAAAAAGCCTTCAAAATACAGTTAAAAGCCAAATCATTTAAACAAAATGAAATGATATCAAAAGGCAAAAATATGTAATATTTTTAAAAGTCTAATCACACTAAAAGATGTGATATAAGCACATCTCCTATCTCCAATCAAAGCTCAAACTCCAAAATCATCTTCACATAGAGTCAAATTCCTTTGGGGTATGGTAGGCTAGTATATTGGAATAGGGGAATTCAAAAAAATCTTCTAGTGCTACCTAATTTCTCATGTAAGTACCCAATTTTCGTATTAGATTGATGGCTATGTAAGGGGTCCTGAGGATTAGAGAACATGTCATGGGGAAGTGTGTCCATTTTAATTCTCATTATACCAATCTACCTTCATGAGCTAATCTTAGTAGCACACTTATTTGCCTACAAATCTTTATGTCTATAAGGAATAGGTTTCCTTTATACATAGATGAACACTAGTCACTTAGTGTCTTCTCATATTCTTAGTATGCCTTTTATCTCCTAAGGTATTCTCTTAAGATGCCTAAGTCTTTACCTTTTACACTCCCTTTTTCATTCCCTTTCCTCATATTTCCTCTTGAGAAATATTGTCTTTATTTCTGATCACACCCCTTGGCTTTTTATTTTGTGAGTTGTGGCATAAGACTGTAGATAGGACCCAATAATTCCTCATAACATTACTTTTTTTAAAAAATTTCAATACAATATTATTATTTTACTTTCCAATGTTATTTTGGCATCCTTTTACTTTTTTCAATTATGAGTGTTTTATCCTATTACCCTTATTACCTGTGTACTTGGTTGTTCATGATTATTCCACCCCATGTGGTATTCCCTTTGCTGAGTTGTAGTGTAAGACCATAGATAGGCCCTGACCCTCCTCACAAATTTTTCCAACAATAACATCCCCATCATATTACATGTGTCAAGTTTGACGTAAGATTTTATTGATTATGAATTTACACATCATTTGACATTCTTCCCAACTTAAACTAGTATGTTTTATGTTTACTTCATTTTTATTTTGCCTCTTATTTTCTTATTTTCTGAGTGTATGTAAGATTTCAACCATTATTGAATTTAGTCATACTTCCTAGCTTGAATTAGTGTGATATTTTTAAGACAAAATTTTCATTGATTTTTCATTTTTTTTATTACCTTGTGTGACCTTATACATAACTTACATTTTATTACTTTATTTTTCATACTTCCCAACATGATATAGTATGATTTTACTTGTTTTAATTTGTGCAAAAATATTTAATCTTTGGTTTGAAAATAAATCCCATTTTTACCATCTTGTTTTCCATTTCTTGGTTCTTTATACTTAGTCATTTTTCATGTTATTACACATTTCCCAACTTGAATTGGTTCTTTATACTTAGTCATATATCTCAAGATTTTGATACAATCATAAATAATGCTCTAGCTCTAGGGTTGGGCTCCATCCTATCTATCTCGTGGTCTAGCATATTGAGGCTTTGATCTGACTCCTCTGAATGGTACACTATAACAAGGCAATCCAAGATTTCAATCCCTCTACATGTCCCTAAAAACGTGCTATCTACACCTATGCCTATACCAACTCAGTCTAAGTCACTACATGTGCCTACATCAGCTAGGTCTTCATCATTATATATGCCTATGTCATATATGTCACTATATCTAGATGCATATCTCTCTCATTGGCTAGGGCCTACCAGGTTTGCCTCTCTCCTGCACCCATCTCTATTGGTGGTTTTTCCCTATCTCTCTACATTTGTATCTACCTCATGGCCTCTCTTTCTAGTCTAAACTAGCTCACCTGAGCTAGGGTAGATGGTAAACTCAAATCCTCTAATGTCATGGGGTCGTATGGTTTTAGAGTCTCATCTAGGACATCATGGAGTGCTACCCTAACCAAGGACCCCCATCTCTCATCTTCATCCTCAATTAAGCCTATAAAATCACACCAAATGGATATTAGATCACTATCATATATCATAATATCTATCTATTTATCTATCTATCTTTCAATTCAAAGCTTAAGCAATAAATTAATCATATTTTTCTAACAAATCTATGTCTCGACTACTACGGTCTCACCATCTGTGTGACCACATAGCATAGTCTCCCCATCTATATGACCTCTTAGTACCTCCTCTATAGGTTACCTCCTCAACTCAAACTTGGCTATCATGGCTCATGTCCATCTCAGTTTGTGCCTAAACTATCTATCACTCATCCGTGTCTCCTCTAGCTCCTTTGTTGACTCACCAAGGATGATGATGGTCTCCACTTCCTCCTCCTACCTCCATTGATGCCATGTCCTTGGTGGTCATATCTCATCTCTCTATGGAACTAGTGGTGGTACATCTGGTATCACTATCTCTACCTCTTCCTCCTACTCTACCCCTCATCATATATGACCAGTCCATGGTCATTCTCAATGTGGCTATAGTGTCAGCCTTACTATCAATGGTCTGAATCCTCTCTTCCCTCATGGCTCCCTCAAATGTTGATTCTACTGCTCAACCATGAGTATCAGTGTCACTAGATGAGGTAAACCCATTTATCTTGGCACCCATGCCATTAGATGTCACTCTCTCCACCATGTATAGTGTCCTATCACCTCTCTCCTCTCTATCATTGGTCTAACTATGTACTAGCTCTCCCAAGCAGTCATTAACTACTCATATGGTTGTCATATTATATCGATGCATCTCACTATCTATAGTGATGGCATGTGGGGCATGGCCCACACTACCTAGTCCTCTATCTATCTCCTCACTTGAGGTGACCTATCATTGATCACATAGGGAAACCCAATCAGTTGATACATAAGAAATCTCTCATATATCCATCTTATCAGTTGTATGATTGATCCCATAGTATTTTTCCCTCTGACCAGCATCTCATATAGATCATGCATAAGCTAGACCCAGATGGTAGTGCCTAGATCGTAAAACACTCACTCCTCCAACATCATCATGCTCAAGGCTACCACTTATAGTGGTACCTTGACATGCAACTTGTTATAGATCACCCACTATGTCACAATACCTATCATCACCTTCTATAAATCTAGAATCTATGATATATAGACATCATCCATGCTCACTCTCCACCTTAGTAATATTATCTCTAAGCCTGTAGCCCACATGGCTAAGGCTCTCTTTTCTTCTCTGCTATCTAGTATCCTTTTGGTCACTGGTGCTCCTACTATATGTAACCTGAGGATGGCATGGACATCCTTTAGTGTGATAGCCACCTTTATGACATCCCCATCCACCTCCCATCTGAAAGTGTTATTCAGTCATTCCCAATAACCAAGAAACATGACTAATAGGTATGTTCTCAGGGGTATCCTACACATATATGATATACCTCCTAGACCTATGGATATCAGTCTATCCCTATCTCTATCTATCAATCTCTCCAACAAGTTTGGTAACCAAAATATGTCTAGCAATCTCTAGAACCATCATCATCTTTGCAATCAAGACATAACAAAGGATTTATTAGTTCCTCTATGTCATGTATAATCCTAATACATTCTTTATACATTATATTTTTAATCATAAACAAGTATAATTTATTCATTTTTATCTATTTTAGCCTATTTTGGTCCCCCTTGCCCTTCTTTGGTCATTTCAAACCATTCTATCTCTCATTTGGCTTTATGCACACTTTTTGTGCTCTCTAGCTCCCTGGTTAATCTAGTTTGATGAAAAATTTTACTATTTTTCTCCACATTTCTTATTTTCCTTCTTATCCTCCTTTCTCTAGGGCTAAGTTTCCATTTTGGCCCTTACAGACCAATTGGATACCCCACACTAGGTGTTTGTTTCTAGAATGTGCTAGGTTGACCTATACCCTCTAGGTCAACCACATGGATTTTAGACTAATTTACTCTACTAGGTTGACATGGTTGACCTAGTAGGTTTAGTGTACCGACCTAGCACAATTTGTCAAAAACATTCATTTTTTTGGATTTTTCCCTAATTCCTTCTAACCCATTTCCCATCTTCTTATTTCCCTCCCTTAGAATCTAATTTTGTTCATTTTTATCATATATAAATGCTTAAAATTAAATTTTATCAAAATACACTTAATTCATTTCAAATTTCAAAATCATGTTTGAGATTCTTAGATGCATACCTATAGTGCACCTGCTCTCACTCCCAGAGCTCCCTCTCATCTAACATGATGTTCTCTCACCATTATAGCTTGTTTTATCTATATAGGTCTTTTTCTCTTATCTTACAATACAAAATAACAAAACAAATTCTCTTTTTCATATATAAAACTACTTTTTAGCCATTCAAATTCTTCATTTATTTTCCTTTAGATTCCTTCTTTTTCTCATATCTTTGTTTCTATTCATCCATTTTACAAACCATAAAATGTGTTAGATTCATGATGACATAGATCCTATTTTCCATATTATATGCCTATCTTACAAAAAAATTTATTTTTGGCTATTTTTACACTAACTTCTATAGCTTCGCCTAGTGTGCTTTACATTGGACACCTTCACTTTCTTTCAGTCTTCTTCTATAGCACTAAGGTAAGTTAAAGGTATGTGTTTTTCAATTATTTGTCAGGGAAACCCCAGGAACAACAAACATGCTCCTATCCCCCCTTAGTCAGGATCTTGCTCTACCAATTAGAACACATGTGATTACTTCTTGTATTAGCAACTAAACACAAAATTATACCAGAATCAATAAGTAACTAGAAATATGAAACAACACAGGAATTAAGAGACAATACACAATTGTATTATATACATGGAAGAATATACAATAAGGAAGATGCCACTTCTTCCTCCACCTCAAAGGTTCACCACACCTCAAGACCTTCTTCCCTCTCTCTCTCGGTCCCAACGATCAACTCCAATACAGAATTGATGTTCACCTCTCCAACCAGTCAGTAACACGCTGCCAGTTCACCAAGTACACAACTGTACTCCAAGTAGATCTTCTACTCTCTGCTACTACCTGCAAATAACTAGACCTTACTCACCATGTAGATATCTCTACACCCCTGAAGAACCCTTGTCTTTGCCTCACCAAGTCCTTATGATTCTTCAACCAGTACTCCAGTGGATCAGCTCCTTGACCTTGTAGACCTTGCAAATCTCCCTGATCATACACACTCAGCACCCCTTTGGAACTAGGAGGAGCTACACAAGCTCTCTCTAAAAGCTCTCTGGCTTTCTAGCACACTTTTACAATACAATCATGAGTCCATATATAGATCTCATCCAAACAATAATTAGACAATAATTAAATTCGCAGCTCTCAGTCTAAGAATAGCTCTAAACATGCAAACACTTGGTTCGTCAACCAACTGCCCGTAACATACTCGCAACTCGAACCACAGGTGACCGACGTCGGTCCCTGGCTGCCTGGGGGTGCCGACGCCGACCGATCCATGACCGATGTCAGTTGCCTTCCTGTCTCCATCATGCCGTCGTCGGTTGTCTTGACCGACGCCGGTGTCTATGACACTTCGCAACACTTCCTGCAACCTCCATAACTTCTCCTGTTTGCATCCTGGTGAAGCTTTTAGCTCCACAACCTAACATTATTTCCTTTTAATTTATCTTATTTTTTTCTTAATACACTTTACTTATCATCAATGTTATGTGTCATCATGTCCTATCCTAAAGCACCATCCCGTGTTACACTTACGTGACACATGTTGAGCTTCAGATGGGGCATATGTATACACATAATATTTTCACATTTTTATTAATTACTAACACTTCATATATTTTAATAATCTACTGAGTCTCAATCTCTCTAAGTGCATGCCTTAAGGGGTGCACTGGGAAAGGGGTGGGTAGACCATTGGTGCTTCGTAAGATTGTTGTTCCTTTTTCCACTTGCTATCTACAATCTTGCCTCCTAAAACCTTGAAGCCTAAGCTTATTTCTCTCGTTATTATCTATTCCCATCATTTTTCATGCTTTACCTCTCATTTGTTACCTTTTTTCCCTTTTGACTTATTTAGTAAGCTAGGTTGACTTGGTCAACCTAGCTTATTTTGGGGATACTTTGCCTTTCCTTGTTGCTTTGCATACCGACTGACCTAGCACAAACTTTAGGCATTAGCCTGATAATGTGCTAGGTTGACCCGATCGACCTAACATAACCAACATGTCTAAAAGTCTTTAGGGTGCGATACTACTATATATACAAGGTCATTCCTTACCATTTCATAAGAGAGTTGAATTAAGTGAATGAGTGTGAATAAACATCTACTTATTGACCATTCTAATTGAGTAATAAAGATTTAGGGTTCAATAATTTTATTTGGATATCTGATCTTGTCTTATGGAGAAGTCTTTTGGATGCTTAGGTAGGTTATGTATCCTAAAGTTGATTTATCTTGGTTGTCCTTATAAGCCACAAAAATCTCTTGAAAAGCACCATTGGCCAAGGGAGAGTTTAAGACTCGACAGGTTCATCTTCAAAGGTAAGTATTCCTAAATTTATTTCTCCTTTGTAAAAGTATATAGACAATGCAATATGTATTCTTCTCTCCCATGTATTAGGATTTTATATACATTGATGTGAGTATATGTCTCCTATACTTGTTTAGTTTAGTTGTTATTTACTTGTCTTGTTCTAACCCCTAATTTATGCCACAATCTTTGGTAAGCACTAAATTAGTTTACTTTTTTTTTATTATCATAAGTGAATATAGAAACCATATGACTCTTTTAGGGTTGTTGTATGATTGTGTTAAACTGTAATCTTTGGAACTCTACATAGCATGATGTGTTGTGATAGATGATATAAGTGATCCTTTAATCAGGTCTAATGGATCCTCATATTGGTCATGATCTTTCTTAATTAGTGTGTTCCCCAATTGGAAGTGTAGATGTGATCTATCTTATTTGAACCAGGATTGATTCATGCACACCATGAAATTTTTATTGCATACACTATCAATGGTCATTCTACTCATTTATTGAGTATAAAAACCATCATCATTTTCATCAAATCAACCCCCAATGTCCAATTACAAATCATCAAAGGTATTCTTCTCCTCTCACATTAGGGAGGGTATCTTCTAGGAGTTAGATTCCTTTATTTCTTCCTTGTGGCTTTTAGGTTCTTCTTACACTCATTTCAGAGGGGGTAATGGTGTTGACCCCTCATACTCTTTTTCTAGTGTGATTTGTAGAATATCCCCTAGTGAAAAAACCCTTGGTGGTAATGCCTTTGGTGAATAATTTCATGGAGGTGAAGCCATGGGTGGAGAAGCCTATGGAGTTAAAGCTCTAGGTGGAGAAACCCATGGTGGTGAAGGTCTATGTGGAGAAGTTTATGATGGTAAATGTATAAGTGGAGAAGCCCATGGTGGTGAAGGTCTAGATGGAAATACCTAGGTAGTCCTCTACCATTTTAGAGTATCATGCCATAAAATTATGTTGGCATCATGGCATTATGTAAAAAAAATGCACTTGTTCCCCCACCATGGTTTGCTTGACCTTGATATTAGTATTATTATTCTCCCACTTCTCTTTGTAAGCCTTATTTCTAGGATAGACATACATATTTTAGAGAGTGTGAATCTTTAAGTCAATTGGCCTGCTTCCAAGGTGAGAGGTTGTGCATCAAAAATGCAATATATCAAATCAATAAAGGACCATGATAAAAATGCATAAGGTAGCTTCAACCATGCTAAAAGTTATTTAGAAGGGACCATATTGATGTGTGCTAGAGAGAAATGTTACTTTACAATAAATTGGACTTGTTGACCAACCTGGATGGGCAAGTCTTTGGGAATGCATCATTCATTCCCAAAGGCCTCCTTCATACCATCATACCATGATTTCATCTTGTTTTTTTACGTAGGGGTGATGTGCCTAGGGCATTCAACACCTTGTATTGCTTAGTATGGGACTTATGTTTGGGTAGATATGCCCACTTTAATTCTCCTAAGGTGTAGTCTAGTACACTAATCTCATCAAATACCATTAACAATAAAAATAACCCCCATGGAAACCTGTGGCTTGGTATCTAATGGATCTTCTCAACATCCTCTATGATCTTATGGTAAAAATACATTGCCTAATTATATTTCAAACCCTAAGTTATTTGGTGTTTGATGTAGAGGTGGGTCATATGCACCTCTTTTCAATAATCGGTACTACCAATCTTGGTCATGACAATGTGCACAACCACCCAAAGGGTAGGATATTGTAAGTTCTTTATGTTCATGGTATGCCCATGATTTTGGTACAAGAGTGTCATTATTATTTTCCCTATTTCTTCTGAGTATTCTAAGTCAAACTCCATGCCCATGCCAAAGCACTGTAGCAATGACACTTTACTTATTCTCTCAGGTATAATCTTCACGATGCACCCAATAAAGTAGAGGTAGTCCTCATGGACGTGTGAGAGTAATAACTTAATTACTTCCATATGTTTTCCAAAGTATGGAAGGTTGAATAACTAAAATAACCCCATAATGTCTAAGGCATTAAAAAATTTAAGGTCATGCACCAATTGATTTTTGGTGTTCTGCCACTCAACCTGATAGTCATTTTATAACTCAACCTTAATCCTTGGTTGATGGTGGTTATAGTCAAATATGGTGAAATAAAGTACTTTTAAGACCCAAATCTCTACATGTATCACTATCTCTATGTAATGCATCTCTTATATCATCAATGGTAGGGGTGGAGGTGTTTGTGCCTTATTTGTTTGGCACATCATCCTAGATTCTTTGCCTTATATGCATTATGATTGTTCTTTAGGTATCTCTTATCTAATTAATACTATTTACCTTCCCCCCTAATTAATTCTCCCTATTTTGGTATATTTGGAAATGGATCATTTTTTAAAGCCTTATTCTTAGGCTACATCACCTATCATGGATCCCAAAGATTGAGCCATGGTCATATAGTGTTCCTAAAATAATACATGATTATAGTGTAGATGACACAAGTTTTCTTGCTTCAATGCCCTATAATGGAGGATGTCTACTTATGCAACCTACAAATACTAGTTCTTTCTATCATAAGTCATGTTTCAAGGTTAGCTTTATGCTTGATTACTTAGTTTAATGTTCCTCTCAATAACTATTTATAGGACTTCGATGCTCTAAATTGTACTTTCTCTAGAATCAACTAGGCTTAGTTCACTCTTCAGCTCTATATAACTCAAATCAAATCAAAGGTAAAAAGTAAAATGATATCTCATGCCCTTTTATAGGTTTGATGGGGTAACTTTCCATTAACTACCCCCATCTTTTTTACCATCATTTCTCATTATCAATGCATTTGTAACAGCCACCATTCTTCAACCATCATTTCTCACCATAAATGCATTTAACAGTATTATCTTATCATGATGTTCGTAAATTTATTGTAACTAATATTCCTTTCACATTAATGACACATCTTGTCTCCTAATTTTATTTGGAGTGGAAGATAGTTGTGTTTCATGCTTTTACTTAGAGTGGAAGACCATTATTCTATTTTTCAAATTTTCAAACTATTTGTAAAAATCTCTTATGTTAGGGATGTTTAACTTGCATGCTTTAAGTTTTGCATGCATTATTAACATGAATAAATGTAATACCTCTTACCCCACACTAAAAAGTGTGTCATGGTCCTTCACAAAATTACAAGTACAAAATTAAATAAACTTTCTATAAAAGAAATATTGTAAAAAACTAAAGAAGCACTTTTATTTAAAATAGGAAATTATAAACTAATGGCATGAACCTTATTTTTATAAAATTTATACTATTAAATAGAGAAATAAGACCATAGTCAGCTATCATTGTAATGTCCATGAAGAAATTGGCCATCCAATCTTTGTAAATGACAAGCACCAGTAGGCTAAATTCTATGAATGACAAACGCATTGTCCGAATGAATACAAAGTTTTCTATAATGATGCACAAACTTGGAGTCATAGATAAATACTTTCATTCCAGGGGTAAATGTCTAATTCTTAATGTGTCGATCATGCCATGCATTTTGTTTGTGTTTCTCCACATCTTGACTCTAATGAGCAAGGAAATGGGATTAATATAACCATAACAAAGTATCCAAGCATGTTTTTAATTAAAATTCCTCATCCAATTATCCGATGCATGCAATACAAAGAGATGGTACCAAGAATTTGACTGGTAGAATAGCTTCTTTACCATACAGTAGATTGAATGGTATGTTCTTATTCAAGTTCTTATAATTTGTTCAGTAATCCCAAAGTATTGTAGACACTCTATCATCCCAGTCAATTTAGCCAATATTACAAATCTTTGTAAGTTTTTTTCCTAATATTTTATTAAATTCCTCAGTAGTGCCATTGTCTTGGGAATGATATGGTGTTTTTTTATGATGGGTAATCATGAACTCAACAAGGAGGATGAGAATAGTTTCATTGAGGAAATGTGTACCATGATCAATAGTAAAAATTAGTGGGCATCTAAAATGGGTTATGATATGTTCCCATATGAATCGCACAATAATAGAAGTAATATAATCCTTTGTTGGCATGGCCTCAACCCAATGCATGAGATAATCAGTTACCATAATGATATAACAGTAACATGTACATCATCCATTGGATTGATGGGTTCAAAAAAATAATGGCCCAATTTTCAAATGGTTATTGAGAGAGAATAGGCTGTAATGGCATGGCATCCTAGTGATTTGGTTTTTTTATGCACTGATAAATATCAAAATTCCTAACATGCATCTTGGCATCTTGAAAAAGGGTAGGCCACCATAATCTAACTAGTATTACCTTACACATAGTATCCTCCCCAACATAATGTCTATAATTCCTTCTTGAAATTCTTGGAGTACTTCAGTGCTCATTATTTTGAATTACTTATACATAATTGGGATACAGATAGTGTAGAATCAAAAATTGATCCTCTAAGGGAAATTGTAGCTAAGTTGATTTTAACTCATATTGAATTAAAAATTTATTTTCCTCTTCAAGGGAATTTCATGGCCTAACTTAGGATCCTTGGTGGACTTGGTATTCATAGCAAATAGAGTACATGCCTAAATATTATTAATTAACTAGCTATCATGTCCCACATCATGGGTATTATTTTTGGAGGTGATGGAGGTGGAACGGGAGGAAGTGGTGGACTTCCCCCTCAAGGAATAGGATCAAGGGGTTATCAATAGCTACCAGTGCAAGTACCTCAACTGCTAATAATGTATTATAAAATTATGCTTCACCTACATGAATATAAAAGTGTGGATAATGTTATGGAGCATATCCATAATTATGAACTCATTTGGAGGGTGTGAGGCATAACTTATTCTAAGTGAAAGTCCACATAATTTATGACCAAAATTTTGGAGAGATTTCATAAGTGGTATAGGAAGTTTGACCCTTAACAAGTGGTAATTGACTATGATCAACTCAAAATAGCATTCCTTTAGGAATTTAACATTCCCAAATTTGAGTAACAAAGTATTATTGCACTCAAAGACATAAAGCAAGAGCTCACCAAATTTGTAAGGGAGTATGATGTACATTTCAAAACACTTATATCAAAGCTTTCATTATAAATTAATGCTTCTCAACATGTATAATGGTTCACTGGAGTTTTATTGCTTCCATTTAGATGAACATTTTCCTAGAAGACCTTTACTAGCCCACACAAAGCCCTAAAAGCCACCCTATGTGTTGAAGCTATTGGTGGTATTAACATTGGAATCAATACTTTTATAGAAGCCCAAATAGATTTAATGGTATTACAACTAGAAAAAATAACTACAAACATTATGTATGATACTCGTAATGGTCTTTGGTGTATCGATTATGAGTCTGAAGGTCATAACTAAATAAATTGACCATGCAAAAACATCCACATTATAATGAATTAGTCATGTGAAATTTTCCATAAAGAACACAATGTACTCTCTTATCATCACCTAGAATGGGATACACATTCTAAGGTATCTTAATACTATAAAATATGCAATGTCTACACCCATGATACAAATCATTGATGACTAATTAGTGATATACATGAGGCACATGCCCGTGGTATACACCAAACCTATGTGTCTAATAATCAATATAATGGTGGATATTGTGGATGATTTTGAGGAAGAGGATGAGGAGGTGGTCATTTCTCACCAATAATATGTTATATTTTTGGGTCACTAGATCACTATCAATGGGATTATCAAGTTTATCCAACAGTGTTTTTTGTAGGAAGGAACATCGATTGGAAGAATGCCTTGACCTATACAAGGCCATCACTAAGGAGAAAAATGAAAAATGTGAAATTTTTATTCTCATTTAAAAACCTCACTAAAGGCCATGCTCTATCACCCTAATAGCCCAATAGGTGAATATCACTACACATAGTGGTGGACAATGTCAATCTACATCTACTCCTATTGAGAAAATATAGCATGAAGGCCTCATCCAAAAAGGTATCTTGATGTCAGACAATATAAGGATGTACTCTAACATACTATGACATTGGTAAGGTAACTCTAAGGATAAATTCAATTTCTTAAGGACCAAGAAGTGACATAGTGTGTGGATATGCAAAAGGCCATAGAACCTCAAAATGTGGCATGAGATGATTTTAAAGAGATTTGCAAGCATATTTTGGATGAAGACATTATCTCATAACTAATTAATTGGATTAAAAATTATGTACAAATAATAATTTATGCTTAACCTTGATTGATTCAACAAATAGAGGCTCATCGATTAAATCATGCTCGATGATAAGATACCCCTATTCCTCCTAGCCCCCAAGAGGACAAATAAATACTAGTGAATACTACCATCATGGTTGGGTGATTTAGGACATCTTGGTTGACACTAGTACTAAATTTAACATCCTCACAAAGGATGCATGGCATAAAATGGCTATTCTAGTATTGCAACCATCGTCACACATATTGTTTATGGCTAATAAGACTCATGCTCTACCAATTGGCATCTTTAAGAGTACAACGATTGATATCCTTAGATTACCCTTCAAGGTTAATTTAGAAGTTCTTGAGTTAGCTAAGGTACATGATTTTCCATCTCTATTAGGGAGACCTTGGTGTTATGCAAACAATGTAGACTTAAGTTTAAAAAAGTGCTACATCAATTTTAAGAATACTAATCAACACGTTATTATTCCATTAGATCAAACACATGGGCCCCCATACATAGAACTTGTTAATGTGGATGAAGATATTAACCACATATCTATAATGTCACAACTAGAGATGGTGAGCAACATGATCCTACTCCTGATGGCATCTTCTGATGGACAAATACTCAATCCCTTTCTAATACTATAAGTAATGCTTGTAAGTATTGGGCTCACAATGACTATGACCTCATTGGAAGAGTGTGTGGTACAATTGGTAGTTGTAAGAATGTTTCACACTAGTATCCTAAACACCATAGGTTTTTTTGTCTTGTTACTAAACAAGTTATGAGAGGACCATTTATGGATGCACCATTAGAAAGAATTAATGAAGTTCCTCGGTTTCACGGATAAATGAAAGTTCTTGACTTTATCCAATACCTTGAAGACTTATATAACTTTGACAATGATCATATATGATCATTGGCTCACCTTTTGAATAGTATAGTAGTAAGGTGGTGGTGAACCCATAATGAGAAAATTTGCCATTAGGATTAATTATGCTCTACTTTGTGTCACTAGTTTCATCATGATAATCAAATACGGGGTACAATCAACTATAGTGGAGTATGAGCACCTGAGCCATACATAGAAGCTTGTGAATCCATGTGGAAGGCTGAAGAGTTTTCTTTCTAGAATACCTATGGGTACATTCTTTTTATGGAACTTTATGAACTTGGGCTAGAGCATGGTATGTTCATAAGAATGACATATGGGAACTCATTTTTGGCATCTATTGAAAGAGAGCATCAACTCCACATTATATTATTCATATCCAAGAATGGATTTGTGCCTCACTCTCTAGGCCATACATAAAGTAGTTTTGGTGACCCTAGTCCCATTGAATATCGCCTAAGATATATCCATGATGTCCTCGAAGAAGGTATAGTTTTATTTTAGTCTAGTTGGTTAGGATACTCGGCTCTTACCCAAAAGACCTGGGTTCATGTCCTGATAATAGAACCAAAATGTTGTATTTTATTCTCTTAATCATGTTTTATTAGGCATTAAAATATAGCCACAACAAGCTTACACACTGGCCCTTCATGTAAGACTGTGGTCTTATGCGCTCCCCTGAAGTGCACAATAAGAGACCAGTTCTCATGGGTTATGTTGCTTAGTAAAAAACTAGTCATATACTTGAGTTTATTCATATATATGATTATTAATTACATATAAAATTAAATACACTAATATAGACCTTGAATCATTAATCACAACCACCAAGAACATAAACCCAAATGCTATGAAGTTCAAGGGATTTTCAATTCATAATACATGTGCTAAAAATCCCATTATGAGTGATAATCAATAGAATTACTTAGTCTAATATACTATTCATACTCAAATTTTAGTTAAACATAAACACACAATGCATGAACTTATTACAATGTCCATGAGTATATATTATGTAGTCCAATATTCTATCCATAATCGGTCACCATACATGATTCCACACAGGGGTATTTATACTTGTTTTTTCCTCACCAAGTAGATACATAATAAATGACAATATGTGTGATTGGCCAATGAACTCTTAGGAGACTAAGAGTCATGGCAGTCTTTCAATTATTATATCCTAAGGACCCAATTCTTTATGCCTACTATATTATTGTTCAATGTTAGATCCTTTTTACCAAATTTCCTCCTCATGGGTCAGTGTGAAACTTATTATGGTTGAAATTAAATGGTCCTTGAGAATCACTCCTCAACTGTCTCCTACTTCTCATGCACTCCCCACATATTTTGTTATTATTATGAGTCTTATGCTCTTAGGTTCCCATAGTTATGTTTCATCTTTGACTGGGTATTCTCATGCTAATACTTTTATGCCCTTGTCCTTTTGCACCTCGTTGGTTCCATGCCATGATATTCCTACACCATGATCCTCTCACACCATGTCGGTTCCATTCCAAAATACCAAAACAATTAGTCAAAATTTGGGGTCCAACATAATTTTATAGTCAAGTACTCAAGCAAGTAATACGCTAATATAATATATATATTGAAATAATTATTTTTTTGAATGTGTAAATTAAAAAACTACCTTTATTTTTTAATTCAACATGATTTTTTACTCGAGAATAACCACTTCATTGGATCATATAATCATTTTAAAAAATTAATAAAATATTTATAATTATTATTTCAAATATTTCATTTGTTAAAACCCATTAAAATTATGTATGCAATATTAACATTTATATCAATACCTTAATATTGAATTTTTTAATCGTGTGAATCCTCATCATTCTTATTTTAATGCTTTAGATCATGCTCTCCATGATGTTCCATTATCTAAATCCTAATCTTTTTTTGTAACTAATGTATGTATACATCCATAGCCATATGAACATTATGAAAATAAGAGGTTAAAATCCAAGTCAACTAAGTAAACAATCAAAAACCACCCAGACATACATCGGCCTTAATAATTAATCCATCCACAAGTAGTACATTGGTAATGAAGTTTTCATAGTTTTTTCTTAAGTCTACCAAATTTGAGCCAATTTCATCTATAGGTGCATAATATCCATGCGTATTTTTAAAATAAATCCATCTCTAGAATCCTCATTATTTTTCAACGGCATTTTGCCTTTCAAATCCTAAAGTGAAAACCAAAAACATGGGCGTTGAAATCTAAGCCCTATCTAATGTATGCCTTCCTACTCAAAAAATTTAAATATATGTTAGCCCTTCCTCTAGCCTCTCTCAAGATATGAGGTTTAAAATGATCCTACACTCTTAGGGGTTTGGGAAGGTCATCCTATTTGACAAAAGAGTTTTTATAGGCTTTTGAACCCAATTTAGTAGTCAATTTTTATCTTATTGTAACAAGCTCCACCCACTTAAAATTTTCCTCTTTATCTATTCATTCTTAATCACTTTTACATCCACCCTTAAATTTTTCAAAAGCCTTGGAAATTTATATCTCAACCATAGGGGGTGAGTCTCTTACATATTATTATATTATTTCCATTCCTCATGACATCTTATTTCATTTTGAAAATAAGAAAGCAAAGATCTAAGTAGTACATCAACAACATAGGGATTTGGATTCCATTTTAACTCATTAGGAAGAAGTAGATAATACACATATGATTCACACCAAATAAATTATCTTATTGAAAGGATGAAAAAAAAACTTCATTAAAAAAAAAAAATCTACATACTTCCATAGATTGGAAGGATGTCATTGCAACTTTATCCAGTTTTCTTTCAAAATCAGATAACTTTAGGTGGAGGCCTCCTAGATGATAAATGTATTTCCTTCTCACATGTTAAATACACCATGTTTTAAAAATTATTTATAGTATCATCCTTACAATTCCTTTATTATTCAATATCTATTCTACTTATTTTTAACTCCTCTTGTAATATTTGAATCTTTGATAGTGCATAACTTAATTGTTATATATGATTTCCAACTATTTTAGCTTCTTACAACTTAAGAAAATGTAGTTTATTTTCATGGTATTTATTGGAAATAGATTCAAAATATTTATCCCAATTTCAAATTTATTTGGTTAAATTTTATGTAAGGTATAATCACACAAATCAAACCTAGTTTATTCATCAATTTCATTACATATATATACATAAGGATCTCCTATAAATTAGGAATATATCCCTATATTATTTCACTTCTCATTTATCTAAAGTTGATGAATACAAAACATATTTCTCACATAATTATAGTCTCAAACAAATAAATGTGAGTACTAAATATTATTTTTCTAATTGTTGGCCCAATTTGGCCCACATAAAAAGCTTCTACCTAGATAGATCAGCTGAGAAGATTTCTTGATTGACCAAATGATCAAATGACTTGTACAAGCTTTGAAGAGCTAAACAATCATTAGGTAATCATGCAAAAATGGATAGGTCAATCTGATTTTGAATTTTATAAATTTAATTAGGAATATTTCCAAGCTAAAATATCACACGAACATGAATTTCTTCATGCCTTGAACATTCTCTAAAAATTCTATGACTTGTTGATTTGTCTATCTCAAGTTACAAGCATTTAAAGTTAACACAACAAAATGAAACATTTGTGGAAAAGTCAAGTTAAATCTATGAAAAATAGCCATTTGAATTCAAAATTTCCTAGGTTGAACATAAATTTATCAAATGTCAAAACTATGGAAGTTCAAAGCAAATCTAATGATGAGTGGAAAACTGACAAATTCGGTGGGTCCACAAGATCCAATAGAGCATGTTTAATCATACAGTCAAAGATCAATGGTGATCATCAATTCAAGAGGTTAGCATGAATGCACAACTAACAAGTGTCAAGATCTTAGGTACCTAAACAAAGATCTAATGGTGTGTGGTGATTAATAAGGTCAGTGGGTCCAAGCAGATTGATGACGCGTGATCAATTGTATAAAAGTAGATTGATGGTGAGTGAGAGGTCAACAAGTCAACAAATTTTTAGAACAAATAAGGAGATGCAAAGTGTCACAACCACATCAACTACCAAGTAAATCAATGGCATATGTTTGAGCTATACAAAATTAGATCGATGGTGCATGTAAATTCAAAGAGTGAGTAGGATCCTATGGAATGAATGGGGAGCTAATAGTTAGAAAATTTTGAGAAGGCCCAGATCAAGATTGGCATCCATTGTTAAAAATAAAAAACTAAGGGACTTCATGGAGAACAAATATGACATAAGGTCAAAATAGAAGCAAGTCTTGCAAGGATCATCCCATCACCATTAGAGCTTAGTCAAACACCATTGAGCATACATAGCCATACAGTCAATAATGTTAATGATAAAGTTATATTACCATTAAAGTTTAGAAGCATGATAGGTTTGTTTAGACCTGATATAGTCCATAATGAAGATATGCAACCTATGGGTCTAAATCAACATAATGACTATAGGAAAACCAATAAATTAGATTAGTTTTTAATCTATAGTAAATCTATATTTAGGTTGCAGTAGGTACAGATATATATGGTTATGGATAAGTGTCTCATCCTTTGACATGGCTATATCCTTGATAAAGCAAATACCTGTAGCCACTCAAGGTAAACATGGTTATGGTGTTATCAGCTCCAAGATATGATTATTTTTTCCTTGTAATTAGATCAAGTAAAAAGTGGCATAGAATCTAAAGAAGGAGACCTAGTGGTTAGATAAAGTTAGTGGAGCATTTAATTTTTTATAGAGCCTTTAAAGTATTTTCCTTCTTGATAAGATCATGACTCAACATCATCAGATTAATGCTAATCCATCGAGAGTAGTTAGACCTCATTCAAAGTTTATTTCTTGTACAAATCCCTCTCTCTCCTCTTTTTTCTATATATTTCCCATCTTCTTCCACATTGTATCTCTCAGAAGAGAAAGTTTTTTAGAAAAGAACTCTCTGATTTTTTTTAAAGAAAAGACTCTTATGCCTTTGACTTGCCTAGGATATGCAAAAAAATTTACTGTAACAACTATTTGATGTAATAAAATAATGAATTCTTCATTTTACAACCAAATTAAAGTGTGTCTTATGAATTAATTTGACGTGGTTAAGATAATGTATGTTGATTCGTAAACTAGGTAAATAGTTTCTAAAATGGATACTGAATTCTCAATTCCATATAGTAAATAGAATTGGTTGTAAAAAAATATAGGAATGGATTAAAATTGATCAAAAACCTCTATATATTCATTTCCCACATTAAAACCCCTAATTAGTGTCATAATAATCTTTCTATATTTTCTTAGCGTCTGATTAATCCTTTTTTGCAAACTGAATTAAAAGGAAAACATAGAATAATTGAAAGGAAAAGTGACACCAAAAGTGATAATGGATTTCACGCATTATTTGGGCTATGTCACTAGGTTTGTGGAAATAATGAACCATACCATTTAATAAAATTCAAATATCAATAATTACCAACTTACATCATAATGGATTTAGAATCTGAAAATAGTATTGTAATTTGTCAATGTGAAGACTCTGTAATGTTCAAAAATATGTCTACCTTTCATCCACAGTACCTATATTTCTTCTCTATGTATATGAGCCAATTTACCTAATAAGAGTATATGTAAAACTCTTAAAAGGGAACAATATTAAATAGGAGTGCCTCTAATTATCATAGACCTGCATTTCCTGATGATAACCCTATAACTAAATTATAGGCTCGATTCAATATGTAAATGTATTGGCCTTTACCCAAGGCTTCCAAAAGTAGGCAAAGCTACCTCACCATTCAGACACTACAATGTATATATTGTGTATGTCTATCCATCGAGTTTCAACAATATTGATTCCATTCAATGAGTTGTGGATAGCTATCCTTTTTTTATCATAGTTATACCCATTCCTAAAATCCTTGATAATAGGCATAACCCTATCATTTTCCCCAGCTCGACTCAACTCAGATCTTAGCATGCCTCCACAGGACTTCAAAGGTGAATCCCCCTTCAATGGCTATTTATCCATGTCAAAATAAAATCCCAACACTCATTTAGGATGGAATGTATATAGACTATTCACCATAGCCTCATGGGCTTAGAAAATGGTGATCTCCTCCCTTCCATTATTTGGAGATAATGATTTTGTTTAGTAGACCCAAATGTCCCTATTCCAGATTGTGTGAATAAGACATTCAACCATGTCCATCTTCGAGCTATGTTTTGAGACTGTGTGTGTGTGTGTGTGTGTGTGTGTGTGTGTGTGTGTGTGTGTGTGTGTGTGTGTGTGTAAATATACATTTATGAAACAAAACACCACTTGCCATGGTCCATGGCCTTCATAATATTCCATCCTCCACCATCCTCTCTGCACATTGGCTCTTAACTGAATGAAAAAAATGAATGTTTCATTGATCCCTTCAATCCAAGGCCATCACCCAAGCCACACTATAAACTCTAATGAAAGCTCATGGGTTCTCCCCTTAATTATCTCATGATATGGTATCCTTTTTAAGAATAAAATCCCACATCCACCAGATAATAATGTTAACAATTCTTTAAATAGGTGAGAATTAGTATTTTCCACCCGTGGCTTTGGCCACATACTATAAAACTTTTATTTGTTGGAACCAACTCGAGTTGGTTATTCAGTTGGCATACGAGTTAGATTCATTAACAATGAGCTCAGGATGGTGGGTTGTCTTGTCAACCACATACCTAAGTTGTAACTTGAGTTGGACTTTGAGTCAATTTGGTACTTGAGTCGAGTTGATAATCAAGTTGGTACTTGAGTCAAGTTGGGTTATGTCCTAAGTTGGGTTAATTAAATTTGGCATGAAAAAGTGACTTGGAGAATAGAGGATGTGGTGGCAAGCCACGTGGTGGCCTAAGGACCCACCATGTGGACTTCTCTAATTGCTCCTCATCCTGACATGAGTCACAACTAGAAACACCAAAATAATAATATATGGTAAATTACAGTGAAATTAAAAACATTATTACTACATACGGTGGTAGAGTCCTCCTCCATTATAAAAGTGGGCTCCACTGGCTATGGTCTCTGTAGCCAACCTTTTACAAATTGATGAAAAAAACCTCTAGATCAAACCTCCACACAAAGAGGCTTTTGGTCTTTAAAATTAAAAATACTCCACTGCATCTGCTAAATAGCTCTCTGCACCACATCAACATATAAAAACCTATAGAAGTCAACTGTCCAACTAAAATTACAATCTTTATATAAATTCTACCAAACTGGCCTATTGACCCAAAATAGTCATTACACTTGGTGGATTCTCTCAACCCCTACACTTCAGCTAGGCTAAGGTATTCTCCTTGTCATCACACAAGTGAAATCACATTATGCTTCATACACCTATAAGATTTACAAATAATGGCACATATGTATACTTGCATTACAAACATTTCCCATCTATGGGTTTTTTGAAAGTACACTTATATGACTTGAATATCAAACATACATGTATGTACAAGAGGTTTGTAATGTAAATATTTCCCATATTATTGTGGGACTTAGATATATACACTGTCAAGTATAAAAATGAGTAATGAATTTGTCTGTCCTAATATGACTAATACACAATACCTGAAAGTGTAATCAAGAGAAATAGATGTGATCACCATCCTATAAACATCATAGTTTACTACTATGTCCTTGAAATTGATTATCAAATCTTTTTCATGTACCTTTCAAACTCTAATATCAACATAGAGACTTTCCATAATAAGAGCTTCTTTATAAACTCACAACTCTACAAGTAACTGTAAGCCAAATATCATATAAAGGTGAGAAAAAAACCAAGAATTTTAAACTTGTCTTGAGGTTTCCTTCACCATATGACTACTCTCTTATTCATGCCTCCAAAACTCACCCAATTGAGTTAGCTTCCCAAAAATTCTATCATAATGGAAAAATGAAATAAGAGATAGTAATAACATTCTTTCGAACACAACTTTATCAAAATTCCTTCCCTAGATCCAATAGTTAAGAATTTCTATGAAACAGTGTTTGAAATGAATATAAGCATACTATGCAATACTATAGTTATGCTTGTATCAAAACTATCCAATTAAACCATATAATCCATAAGTATTGTTCCCTTTTTATGATTTCAATCAACTGAATAGTAGGTGGTATCATCTTATTTTATACTCTATCTTCTAAGAGTTAGATAATCCATTTGCATTCTCAAAAGGATTTAAAAATAATTTTGCATAAAGAGATGTTTTACTTACAAAATAAACCACACAAAGGTTATCTTGATGCCAGCGATTAAAACCACAAATTGTGCCATATAGTTACATTAAAAATAATGCATACCTCTTTGATAACTATGAAGTGCACATCTGTTGAGTATTGGTTGGTATTATTTTGGGGTCTAGGCAACTTCCTATTTGCTTCCTTCAACTCTCAACAAAGTTTTGAAAATATAACCAACTTATCAACCAAGTACAAACTCAAAACTCAAAGTGAAAAAAATTGTTCAATATAGAACAATGCCTTATTTGTCATTTCCATATCTTTCCATGGAACTAGTATTTCCACTTGTTCCTCTAATGAAGGAAATAGTCATTCATAATATAATTAGTAATCCAAAATATAAAGGATACACAATTGTTTAAAAAAGACCAAAAATATTGTGTCAATACCAATATGAAATCAAACCACCATCATACCTTAATTTGCCCTTTATGTAAGACTAGTAATTGAACTACAACTAATTCCTCTTAGATGTGCATTACTGAAAATGCCTTGAATTTTATCTAAATGCTTCCCAAGATAGAAATTTAGATACTCTCACAAATCCATCTCACACCTCAAGTGACAAAGTGTTGTGTTCTTCATCTGTGTTGATCCTGCAAGGCTAGTGGTTCCATAACCTTGGCTAGTAGAAGTTTGTCTAATTCTAGCAAATTGGAAAACCTTCCAATTTCCCTTTGAACTAGCCTTCATGCATGATCAACTAAAATAGAATAATCATAAATCAAGAATATAATATCTAAAAATAAACTCCAACTGAAGTATATCACAATTGAAGTAAGCCCTTCAATCACCTTCTCTAAACCAAATTTGATCCATAAACTGGGTAAATAGTTTCTAAAATGGATACTGAATTCTTAATTCCCTGTAGTAAATAGAATTGGTTACAAAAAATCTATGAATAAAGTAAAAGTAATCAAAAACCTCTATATATTCATTTCCCACATTAAAAAATCTTGATTAGTGTCATAATAATCTTTATGTATTTTCTTAGTGTCTAATTAATCCTTCTTTGCAAACTAAATTAAAAGGAAAACATAGAATAATTGAAATGAAAAGTGACACCATAAGTGATAATAAAGTTCACCCATCATTTGGGATATGTATTTGGGTTTGTGGAAATAATGATCCATTCTATTTAATAAGATGCAAATATCAATAATTACCAACTTACATCATAATGGATTTATAATCTAAAAATAGTATTGTAATATGTCAATGTGAAGACTTTGTAATACTCAAAAATCTATATACCTTTTACCCATAGTACCCATATTTTTTCTCCATATATACGGCCCACTTTATCCAATAAGAGTATATTCAAAACTCTTAAAAGGGAAAAATATTAAATAGGAGTGCCTTTGGTTTTCACAAACCTACATCTCCTAATAATAACCCTGTAACTATTTACATACTTCCATAGCCACTGGCTTGATAAAGAAAGGTAATAATAATTGCACAGTCATACATACATTTTTCCTTGTCTACCACCATATAATAGAAGAAATGATTTGACTCTAGGATCAGATCTTTATGTGTCTATCAACATACTACAACTTAAATAACATTTGCCTATGGCCAAGAGGCCCTACACAAATAGGTGTGTTACTTCCTCACAATAGCCAAACATATATTTCTTCATGGTCACAAACCATAAAAATAGAATAAAAATAATAGAGGCTTAGTATATAAAGAGATACATACCATATTCAATGGCTTTACCAAAATATATACATTCATCTTTCCTATTTAGGACATTATATGTGTTTCCATCTCAATCTCCACCATTCCCCATGGTCTAAACAAATAGATGTATTCATTTGTAAATCCATTTAATGATCTATTCTTGGCTCAAAGACCTTATAAAATATACGATCATCCATTTATATCATTTTCCCATAGTTATAGATGATCTCCAGGTTTGAAGGATCTTCAAAATTATAGATTAAACTAAATGCCTTCTAAAATAGGTGATCTTCATGGTTTAGGATTGTTTCAAGTGATTCAAATCCCTCTATTTATTACCTACTTAAACTCTCTTAAATTCTATAGTAAATAATTCTAAAATGCCATAATCATCACCTTTATAGGCTTAGTTCAATATGCAAATGTAACGGCCTTTACGCAAGGCTTCTAAAATTAGGTGAAGCTACCCCACCATTCAACCACTATAATGTATGTATTGTGTATGTATGTAGGTAATTACCCAAGGCTTCTAAAATTAGGTGAAGCTACCTCACCATTCAGCCACTATAATGTATGTATTGTGTATGTATGTCCATTGAGTTTCAACATCCTTGATTCCATTCGGTGAGCTATAGATAGTTATCCTTTTTCTTATTATGGTTACATCCATGCCTGATGGTCTTTCCAATAGATATAACCCTATTCTTTTCTCCAGCTTGGCTTGGCTCAAATCTCAATGTGCCTCCACAAGACTTCAAAGGTGAATCCTCCTTCAATGTCTATTTAACCAAGTCAAAATGAAATCCCAATACTCATTTAGGATGGAATGTATATACACTATTTTTCATAGCCTCATGGGCTTAGGAAATGGTGATCTCCTCCATTCCATTATTAGGTGAGAATGGTTCTATTTAGTATACCCAAACGTCCCTATTCTAGACTATGTGAATAAGACATTCGGCCATGTCCATCTTCAAGTTGTGTTTTGAGAATATATATATATATATATATATATATATATATATATATATATATATATATATATATGTAAATATACATTTACAAAATAAAACACCACTTTCCATGGTCCATGGCCTTCACAATATTCCATCCTCCACCATCCTCTCTGCACACTGACTCCTAACCAAGTGAGAAAAATGAATGTTTCATTAATGCCTTTGATCTAATGCCATCACCCAAGCCACACTATAAAATCTATTAAAAGGTCATGGGTTCTCCCCCTCTTTATCTCACATGGTGTCCTTTTTAAGAACAAAATCCTACATCCACTAGATAATAATGTTAACAATTCTTTAAATAGGCAAGAATTAGTATTTTACACCTGTGGATTCAGCCACGTACTATAAACCATTCATTTGTTAGAACCAAATTGAGTTGGTTATTTAGTTGGCATATGAGTTGGATTGATTGAAAATGAGCTCAAGATGGTGAGTTATCTTTCTAAACATATACTTGAGTTGGACTTTGAGTTGGAACTTGAGTTGGACTTCAACTTAAAACTTGAGTTGGACTTTAAGTTGAGTTGGTACTTGAGTCGAGTTGATAATCGAGTTGGTACTCAAGTCAAGTTGGGTTGGGTCCTGAGTTGGGTTAATTGAACTTAGCATGAAAAAGTGACTTGGAGAATAGAGGATGTGGTGGCAAGCCACATGATGGCTTGAGGACCTGCCACATAGACTTCTCCAATTGTTCCTCATCCTACCATAGGTCACAAATAGAAACACAAAAATAATGATATATGGTAAATTATAGTGAAATTAAAAACATTATTACCATATACAACAATAGAGTTCCCCTTCATTATAAAAGTGGGCTCTATCAAATACGGTCTTTGTAGATAGCCTTTTGCAAACCGATGAAAAAAATCCTCTAGATCATATGTTTTCCTTGCCTCTGTCTTAATTTTCTCACCTTTATGAAGTGTTTTAGTAGTTCTCATAGGTTATTATAATTGTAATATATAGTTTTTTATTAGTTTGGAAGTGGATGATTATCCTCCCATGCTAGGTTGATAGCTAGTCAATTTTTTTTAATGAAATACTTATGTGAGGGTTGATCAAAAATAAGTGAAGTGATCTTATTTAGTCTTGAAATGTGTCTTATATTGTGTCTTTTGTAAGTATAAGTGTTCAAATTACTAGTGCATCACCTCATTTTACATGCCTTTATAGATTATTGTTAATCTCTCTCCCTTTTCCAAGCAAGAGTTAGTTTAGGTTTAGTTTAGGTGATACATCTAGAAGTAATATGGCCTTATCCAAAGGTCTAACCCAATCTTAGGGGACCCACAGCCTAGGGTCATTCCCATGTTGGACCAAGTTTGAGTAAGAGGACCTAAACAATCCCCTTGTTCAGCTATGGTGAAATCTAGGCCTTCAACAATTCTATCATTCCCAATGGGACCCATTGGAGTTGGTCTTGGAAAAATTATAGTTGAAATAGTGTTATTTATGAATTATTTGGTGATTCCAAGCTCAATTAATTGTTTTTGATAGCCTAGGTATAGTTTCCAAGTAAGTCTACTTTCATTTCACTATCTTGATGTTATTTGTATGGTTGTGTATGAATAAAACTATGTTATACTTCCATATCAGCCCTATGAATCATACCAGCCTTTTTATAATCCATATAAGCCATGTTATGATCTTAATCAGCCTTACTGGGAATTTTATCAAAGCTATGATGAACCTTATCAAGTTTCCCATGATCCTTATTACCAAGAGCATGGCTCTTACCTTCCTTTTGAACCATATCCATCTCATGAACAGATTTCACCTTTCCCATATGGATATGATGTTACATATGAGTATCCTTATCTCTAAGAAATAATGGATGAGATAGAGCTCAAAATTTTAGCATATCTAAGAAAATTTTGGTTAAACTCTCAGTATGAGAAAGTAAATGGTCTTTTCCAAAATGTGTCCAATGATCTAGAGGAGAGGAATGAGTTGTGTAATCTTGTATTGGAGAAGATAAAGGATTGGGAGAGGCATAAAATTGACTTAAAACAATTGTCTCAATAACCCTCTTGTATTCCTTGCCAATCTTCTTATGTTCCTTATTCTGATGAAGTTTTTAACCATGCTTAGTGTGTGCCAAGGGAGCTTCCTAGTTGGAGTCAAGAGTAGAATCATATGCCTATTCATGATCCTATTCAAGAGATTAATCCTTTTTGTATCCCCCTTTTTTCACCACTCATCTCTCAAGATCAAGTTTTCCATAAGGACAAAGAGGTTTCAAACTTTGATGAGGTTATGGCCAAGTGGAAGGAGCAGAATGTAGAGGTTTTTAAAAGTTTATCTTTCCCTCCTCTTCAAAACTCCCTAGATGATTCCATTTTCCTCAAGATCAAAAAATATGATCATGATCAACCTTCCATGCCTCATATTCCCTCTCAAGTGAATTAATTTCATCACCCTTACACCATCCCCCTTCTTTATGAGGAGACTATTTTATGGAGGATAGAGAAACACGTAGTTACAAGTCAAGTTCTTGAAGAGTGTGAATATGATGCTTTAAGTGTGTATGAGGAAGATTTTCTCATTGATCCTTCACTTGAGGTATAAGTTGAGAATGAGCTTGTAGCTGATCTTGAAGAATATATCTCAAGTGTGCAGGAGAAGGTTGATCTTGATGTGGAAGAACTCCATGAGAAATTGGTACAAATTGAGGTCATAAATGAGTTTGAGATATCTCTACTTGAGGAGGATCAAGATACCTTTTAAAATTATCTTATTCAGGTTGATCAAAATGAGAAACAAAATGATGATTGGTAGTTGTATCTTGAATCTCTATAGGATATTGAAAGGATTTATGAGGATATGTTTCCCATTAGAGAACATGTTTATGAGAAGTTTTATCAAGAGCCACCTATTCAAGATCATGATTTAGATTGGGTTGACTATTAAAAGCTCATTGAAGAGCTTGATGAACTTGTAGTAGTTGATAATAAATATAAGGTCACTCAAGGACAATGTATAGATGAGATATCACTTGACAAGGTTATAGATAAGTAGTATGAAAAAGATCTTAAAGTACAATATGAATTTGTCTTTGTTGGTGACTGGTTTGTTTTTGATGACTCATTTGAAGAGATGCTAAGAGAGGTAGTAGTCAAGAAGAGTGCCTCATCAAAGGTTATGTTTAATAAACATCCTACTTTGTAACTTGTACCATCTCTTAGAGTGAGTGAGTTTATGAATTTTCCTTTTGATCCAAGACGATCATGTTTTGTTATGGTTAGTTAGATTAGTTTAATTCTATTTTTTCATAGATAAGTGCTTTGTTTGCACATTTATTTTTTAAGGTTAGTTTCCCTATTTTGTGTGCTTCCTTTCTTGTTTTAGTGGGTGTTGTCTTTTTAGTCAAAGGGGTTGCTTTTAGTCATAGCTCAATTTTGTCATTGTTTCATGAGTCCATGAATTCATGTAAGTGTCTTGGGCACTTTGTTTTGTTTTTTTCCCTTTGTTCCTTATTGTTTCAAGAGGAGTTATCCAAGGTTTGGTATCTAGTTTTAGCTTTAGATCAATATGTTGAACAAGAAAGGAAACTCCATGCCCAATGTATCAAACAAGGTAAATGGTCTAGGTTTTCAAGCATATTAGACATGCTTACTAGTTGAGTCACCAAAGATGTTGGCCAAATTTGACCCACATACAAAGCTTCTACCTAGATAGATCAACTAAGTAGAGTTCTTGATTGACCAAATGATCAAATGACTTGTACAAGCTTTGAAGAGCTATATCATCATAAGGATGTCATGAAGAAATGGATAGGTCAGTCTGATTATGAATAAAATAAATATACTTGGGGAGCCTCTCAGGGAAAAATATCACATGGACATGAAGTTATTCATGCCTTGAACATTCTCTAAAAATTTCATGACTTGATGAGTTGTCTATCTCAAGTTATAAGCATTTAAAGTTAATACAACAAAATGAAACATTCATGGGAACATCAAGTCAAAGCTACAATAAATAGCCATTTGAATTCAAAATTTCCTAGGTTGAACATAGATCCAACAAGTTTCAAAATCATTAAAGATTGAATCAAATCTAACGGTGAGTGGAAAACTGATAAAGTCAATGGGTCCCAAAGATCCAATGGAGCATGTTTAATCATGCAGTTGAAGATCAATGGTGAGCATCAAATTAAAAGGTTAGCATGAACTCATGGTTGACAAGTGTCAAGATCTCAGGTAGTTTAATGAATATCCAATAGTGCATGGTGACTGACAAGGTTGGTGGGTCTAAGAAGATCGACAATGCATGATCAATCATACAAAAAGTAGATCGATGATGAGTGAGAGGTTAAAAATTTAGAAAATCTTGAGAACAAATAAGGATCTAATAAGTGTCACAACCATGTAAAATACTAGGTACATAAATGGCACACATTCAATCCATGTAAAATTAGATTGATGGTATGTATAAAGTTAAAGAGTTGGTAAGATCCTATAAAATGAATGAGGAGCTGACGGTTGGCACAATTGGATAAGGCCTAGGTCAAGATCAATAGCCATTTTTAAAATTTGAAAGCTAATGGAATTCATGGAGATAAAATATGACTTAAGGTCAAAATAGAAGCAAGTCCTATGAGGATCATCCCATCACCATTAGATCTCGATTGAACACTATTGAGTAGACATAGCCATATAGTCAAGAATGTTAATGATGAAGTTCTATTGTCATTAAATTTTAGAAGCATGATAGGTTTGTTTAGACCTAATATAGTCTAAAATTAAGCTTGCAACCTATGGGTCTACATCAACATAATGACTATAGGAAAACCAATAAATTAGATTAGTTTTTAATCTATAGTAAATCTATACTCAGGTTGGAGTAGATGCATATATATGTGTGTGTGTGTGTGTGTGTGTGTGTGTGTGTGTGTGTGTGTGTGTGTGTGTGTGTGTGTGTGTGTGTGTGTGTGTGTGTGTGTGTGTGTTTTATGGATAAATGTCTCATCCTTTGACATGGATATATCCTCAATAAAATAGGTACTTGTAGCTACTCAAGGTAAACATGGTTATGGCATTATAAGTTCCAAGATATGAATTTTGTCCTCATAAGCAGATCAAGTAGAAATTGGCATAAAGTCCCAAGAAAGAGACATGGTGGTTGGATAAAGATAGTGGAGCATTTAAATATTTTAAAGATCATTTAAAGTATTTTCCTTCTTGATAATATCATGACTCAGCATCCTTAGATTAATGTTAATCCATCAAGAATAGTTGTAACTCATTCAAATTTTTTTGCTTGTGTAGCTCCCTCTCTCTCTTCCATTTTTTCTATATATGTCCCTATAGTCATATAAAATGTCTAAATTGGTAGTTTGAGTGTGGATTGGGACACCCCATCCCTAGGTCCTTTTTCATGCTCTTGCGACCCTTCTAAACACCTTTTTTCTCGTTACCAGTTATCTATAACCTTCTAAATGATCATTCCACCTTAGCCAGATAGTATTCCTCATGCTAATCCTATTCCCCTAGGTCCTACGCCTATAGGATAAGAGTGACCCATTTGGAATATAGTGTCGTATAGAAAAGTGTCTTGTTTTTTGTGGTCCTATCCATTTACTCTTTGAGCCCCAACAATAATTTTCATCTAGTTTTTATCCTTAATTAGGTCAAGCTAGCATGAATACATCTGACCCATGATCAATTTTTCCCTATAAAATCCCACTCAAATCTTATTTACAAAGGAGGTGACAGAACTTACAAAGAAAGCAATCATACAAATAAATCACTAAGACAAAATTCCCTATTCTTGGCACACAATCACCCAAAATAGCTACAAACCTACTCAAATCCTCATAGCAGGCCTTAGCCACTTTAAACACTACTAATTTAAAATTTGCATCTACATCTACATCACACTATTTCACAAAGCACACTACGTGGGTGAACTACATATGGCTTGATCCCTCTTCAGAGTATTAGTATGTAGGCAGCATGCCCACACAAGAGGTATGGATTGCACATTCAGTAAGTATTTCACACTAACCCCCCTCTTTCTCAAGTGACTCAAATGTTTTTTTTATCAAGCATGACGGAGGGTTAGGTTTCAAAGATAAAATTAGTTCCATATCAAGTTCCATCAACAACTAGTGCTCAATTTTTCATAAGCACACTCACACAGGTAAAACACGTGCTACACCAGAAAGTTTCAAGTCTCTGTGATCAATTTGGACAATAGTGGTAGGAATAGACAATAGCACTAGACACCAAAGTATCCACTATTTGATGCTCCTATCCTTTTGCCTAATGAAATCTAGATTTAGGTTTATGACACCTTCCTAGTCCTGCACAACCATTTTCAACCTCTGTATTAGTCACTTAGTTTGTTTTCTAGCTAAGTTATGTTTCTTCTTATTTATTGTAATTTTTAGAAAGGTGAAAAAGATAAATATTTGCATAAATTAGGACTATATTTATTGATATATTCTGTACTA